>VOPJ01002197.1:0-14862 GCA_014673585.1 Semibalanus balanoides
ACGAGCCCCGGTCAGCGCTGCCATCAGCTCCAGCCTAGGAACAGTCAGGCACGGGTTGAGCGGCGCCAAACTCCCCTTCGCCATCAGTAGCCGGGACTCCCCACCCTGCGACACGTACACTGCAGCACAGTAGGTGGCTTTGGAGGCATCACAGAATACGTGGTACTCTGCGCCAGGACTGATCTCACCGCTCACCGCAGATCGCGGAAACCAGACGGTCTTGCTGGTCAAGTCCCGCCACCAGGTGTCGACTTCCTCCTGCAGGTCTGCAGGGAGCTGATCGTTCCACGCCAGATCCTTCGTCCACGATCGCTGAAGAGCACTTCCAGGCGGATAAACCAACGGCGTAGCAGACCCAGCGGTCGAACGGCTCTTGGCTACTGTGGACAACAGATCACTCCGAGTGCGTGACACGGCATCTCGGTACAGTCACGGCAGGTCATCAAGTCCTCAGTCCGGCCACGTTCAGACCGAGCACAAGTGGCGTCTCCGAATACTTACCAGTCATGCGCGTCTTGTGGAGCTCCATTTTTGCCTCTCTGAAGACTCCGTCGATGCAGCTGCATACCGGCGTTTTCCCGTCCTCTTTTGGTGCAGAACGTCAGGCAGAGTCATGCTTCAATGTAGAGAGAGCTCTCCTTTTTCTCTGCATCAGCTCTAGGTAGACAAGGCATACTGGCGGACATGGCATGATATTGTGCGCAGCAGCATGTAAGGCGAGCAGGTGATGGCCAATGGGTACTCGCCTGAAACTCAGGCACAGGTCCTGCCCACAGGAACTGGACAAAACGTCGGTCGTCACTCCTCCAGTGCGACATGGTGGAATGCTGACCTGATGTCAGCTGACATCCCACGGGGTTGGTGCGGAAGCCTAGGAGGACAGCAGGCAGACGGCGCAGCAGGTTCTCACCCGGTCCCAGGTACTCGTTCAGGCTCCTCCCAGTAGCATCAGGGGCCGACCCGTCGAAAACGACTCTCAGCTTGACATTTCGGACGATCCCCGGTGAGGCAGGTAGAAGGCGGCGGCTGGATCATCTGAGGGAGGGGCATACTCAACCACACATTGTCCATCATCAACTCAGTCAGGTGTCGGTCATACCTGCTGAGTTCCTCTTCATACATCTTGACGGTCAGTGCGACGGTGCGCGCGCCTCAGCCGACAGAAGAATTGGAGACAGGTTGCTGTCTCGACCTCCAGAGGAGGCCCATCTTGTAGCGGTCATCTTCCTCGCCCGGTTGGCCGCGGATGGGTTCTCGCGACTGTCTCCTTCGCCGTGATGCCATGCTGTCCAAGTCCCACATCCTCCCGCGTCCAGCCAGCTGACAGCGTAGACGTGGTCTCTGCCGGTCTGCTGTCCTTTTGCACCTGGCCGTGTAGGACATGACCATAAACAGGGTCTCAGATCAGCCGTATCCGGGGCCGCCTCCAGCTGGTCCCACAACACAACATCATAGATCTGATCGCATCCAATCAGCAGATCTACAGGCCCTTCATGGAAGTCATCGGCGAGCGTGACACTTGGGGGCAGCGACAGGTTTTCAGGCAAACACTTCGTCCCCACTGGCACGCACAGACGGTCTGTTTTCCAAAACAACAGTGTGGCCTCACCTACCCGTCGGCCAGTCAGCTTCACCTGCACCTGGTTGTAGACGCGAGCCTCTTCAGCCTTCTCTTGGATGCCGACGGCAGGCGAAGGTCCCCTCGCTCACGGTCTCCAGGCCGAGCTGCTCTGCTAGAGACGACCTGATAAAAGACGAGTCAGAACCTCCATCGATGAGCGCACGCACCTGACGAACACCTTTCAGTCCACTAGCCTCTACGAGAACGGTCTGTACAAAACAGTTGCTCTGCGCGTGGACGTTGTAGCGGCGCTTACCCTAACTGGGACTGGTAACCGGGTTTCGAGGCGGTTGAGTTTCAGTGACAACGCGTGGCAACGCGTGGCGGTGAGGCGGCTCTACGGAAGCAGCGGCAGCTGGCCACACAGGCGATCCGACGGCAGCAGAGAAGCCAGGCGGATGCTCCATCCCACCTCTGAAAGGCGCAGTGGCCCGACCACTCTGGAAAGAAGCAGTGGCAGGCCATCCATGTTGCCCCGCAGCAGCAGTGGGCAGTGATCGAGCGGCAGCTGGGTGATGCACAACAGCCATGGGTGGTGGGCGAGCAGCAGTCACAGACAGTCCTGGGTCATGCAGTGATGAGTGGTGAGATCCGCCACATCTTGGGCATGCGGAGCTGGTACACATGCGCATCAGGTGAGGTCCAACACTCTGGTAGCACGCTCGTCGCCTCACCAAACTCTGCCACTGAAGCGACATCCATGCCTCGATATACAGAGCAGCAGACAGGCCATGTTAGCAGCATTGCAGGCTCCACACACCCAGTCAGTCCCATTTGTCTTCCTCTGATACCCCCAGAACACTGACAGCAGAACTGCCCTGACCTGAGATGAGATGACCGACCCTCTTTGCTGGCTGGCGTCTTCTGAAATGGCTGCCTCCTCTCTCATCCGATCTCCTGCTGCTGAACTTCAGGAACTCTGGGAAGCTTTTCCTCTGAAACACTGGAGTTCAGTTGCATCCTCATCCATGCCAACCTCCAGGACTCTGGGACACACAACTTCAAGATGGGCATGAGCAGGACAGAGAACGACTCAGATGCGACATTCATGGTCTCCAGTGCACGACGACGCACATCAGACACCAGACCATCCATCATCTGGCGCAGCTGAGGAAGGTCATCATCATTGTGGACATGGCCAGTGTTCAACAACCTCTGCATAGGGCTTCCCTCAGCAGGTTCCGCGGACGGGTCCAAATCTCTCCTTCAGGGTCTCTATCGCCTTGACAATAACCCTCATCAGTCAGGGGAGGCCCTGGACAGCAGCCTGCAATTACCAGTCAGGTACGCCTTCAGGTGCACAAACCTCCTCCACGGGAGCACAACCTCTGGTTTTCATGTCACAGCTACACGGACAGGTTCCAGAACTCTGGCCAATGCTCGACACCCACTGAAGACAGGCAAGCTGATCTCCAGCTGAAAGTCCCTCCTTGAGCGCTGAACGCCCCTGCCGGATAACACTGGGGTTTTTTCCCCCCCCCCCTTTCTCCCAGCCCCTGGGGTTTTCAAAAAGAAAAAAAAACAGTTTGGCCTTGAAATCCTCATATACTTCTCCTAACATGAGAGCTGTCATCCATCACTTCTAACTTTGTCTAGCTCTGTCTGCCACCCCATCCATGTACTCCAATCTTCTCGAGATGGTGAATAATTGAAAGCAAGATCATCATTTCTGGGACTATTCAGCAAAATGAAGAGATCTTAAAAGTTTAGTTGCTTTACCTCTGGCAATTGTTCGCTTCTGGCGCAGCTGGTCCATCTCACTTTCCTTCATGGCATCAATCACAAATAAAGATCACTGGTTCATTCTCAAAAGCACCATCACCTCAGTCTTGATAGCAAAGTTTCAATTTGATTCAAAAATCAGAACAAGCAAGCAAAGTGAAATCAAAATCAAAGCAGCAAATCTTCATCCGGCCCTGGGAGACTATTAAATAAAATGGAACTAAAACAGCCGGTTCTTAAAAGATAAGCAAATATTTATATGATTTTCACTTTATATTAGGCGGCGACGGCGGCAGGCAGGTTCATAGGTACTTAATCACAACGCCAACGCGTGACAACGCGGTGGCGGCAACAGTTTAAATTTCAGGCTTCAAGTTCAAGTCCAACGCGTGACAACGCGGTGACCCCAGCCCCTGCGTACTTAATGCGTAGTACTTAATGCGTATACACCTGGAACTTCCCGGCCAATTTTACGCAGCCTCGCTGAACGACCCCAACATGAACCACAACAACAACATCAGCACCACAACTGTACACCACCCACCGAACGAACATACCGCCGCCACGATGCAAAACCCCACACTCTGGTAAGACGCACCATGCACGCGGCGTCAATACGAAACTGCGTACTCACCACGCGGGCCGCCTCACCGTGCTGGGCATGTCAGTTAAGCCAGCAGCTACCATGGCACGACACTGCCTTACCGTTCAATATCCACCTCGTGTCCTCCGTGCAGCTCTCGCCCAGTACGTCTCCGCAGCCACGAAATAATATCACCATTCACGTCAGCGCTCGTCTTCGCACCCACGCGTTCCGAGCGCGACTCGTCACTCGACTCGAGCGCATTACCGCCGTAGGACACGATGGCGAAGTCTGGTCGGTAGCCGCCGGCGGTGAGGGCGCGCAGCCTGGCGCGGAGCCACTTTATGTCATCTACAGTATCAGTATCAGTACTTAGTTACCTACATTCAGTCCCAATTATTGTAACTAGTGAGACAGACATCAAGTCCTCGGACAGGGCTACATCTGGAACTTCCCGGCCAATTTTTACGCAGCCTCGCTGAACGACCCCAACATGAACCACAACAACAATATCAGCACCACAACTGTATATAATAATATCAGCACTAATATCAGCACCACAACATCAGCATCCTTCACAGACTGCCGTCTCCTGCCATGCGCGTCAGTCCCCCCCCCCCACCTCCTCCCCGTGCCCCGCCCGTCCCGTCTCTGCCTGGCGTCCCTATCCCCTCGCCCATCTCCAATGTGTGCTAACCCTTCCGCCTCGGCCCCCCAACGTATCTTAGCCGCTGGCGCCGCTAAGGTTTCATTGGCAGTGGCTGACTCAGAGGAGGTGCTCGAAGTGCCCACCTCTCACGGACTGGCTCAGCTCCGCTCGACGCCAGGCGTGTATGACAATTTTCCGCAGGCTGTCCTCGTCCATGCTGCGGAAAATGTCCTCCACCACCGCCTTCAGCTGGACGATGGTCACCGGCTCACATGTGCCAAGACTTTTGACCAGACATTGAAGTCCAGGCATGAGAGATCTGGGCTATAGGGAGGCCAGTGGTGCTCGTTGTTTCTCGAGATATTTCGATCATCAAACTTGGAGCGCAGGCCACCAGTCTAGACTGCATGTTGGCTGGTGACTGGATCTGATACAGGTGGGGACGATACGGCTTCCCACTTCAGGTTTTTTTCTTAGGATCCTCCACACCTTACCGAAGGACATCCCAGCTGGTTTGATATGAATCTTACGTGAGCGTTGGGGCGTTGCGTGAATAATTGTCCAATCGTCTTCACCTTCATCAGCAGTGTGTTGAGGCGCTTCCCGATGACCTCACCGTTCGCACAGAGGCAGGTGAAGCATCGAAAAGGCTGTGAAATGCTTTTATAATAGGCTCGGTGCTGTGGCTGTTTCGAAAGAAGTTGAGTCGAAAAGCCCTCCGCACGAGCTTCATGGATTTTAACCCACCGTACTTGAAAACTATCCAACTGGCCTGCTCTTTCCCAGCCAACAATCAACTTGGGCACTGATCGGGCACAATGGGATTCAACCATTGTGCCCGATCAGTGCCCAACTTAATTGTTGGCTGGGCTAGTGAATGGGCTGTTACACTTAAAACGACGAATAGTACTACATGAAATAACGCAGTACAGACCAGAGATCAGTGCAATCTTTGACAACCTTTGCAAAAAACAAAATGAACTAGTGTCTTTTAACCCGCGCGGCGTAGGGGTCTCAAGCCGAACGCGCGACATAGGGGGGTAAATATTACCCCCCTCTTATCTTCAGAACCAATGACCGCAGCTAGACGCGCAAGACAGCGATCGAAAGCTCTCAATAAAACTAATCGAATGCATACCCGAAATTTTTCAAATTGGATCACATGTCAGGTCACGGTCAGGTCATATGGAAAGTTCCAGTTATTTTAATTAATGGCTCATACCTTCAAATATAATCCTTTGATTGAGACTTTCAATGCACATAAAGCTCTCTAAGGTGTAATACGTCTCCTGTATTGAGTAAAAGTGAATTTGAATGCAAAGGTTTAACCCTCGCACCGACGGGGTCTGAGCCAACTTAGAACCGACGGGGGGGCGGATAAACGCCCCCTCCAGAGATCTCCAAACTACGCAACGTAGCGAGAAGCGAAAACGGCGGGTGAGGGTAGGCCGTGACGAGTTCTAGCGAAAATACTTAGTTAATTTTTTTTGATCAGGTTAATATTGAGGACACCAGAGGTCACAAAAAGGTCAAATTTTCCCATTTTTCGAGTAAATTTGAAGCACTGCTTCTCATAATCCCGGGCTAGGCTCATAACTAACATAGCTAGGAGCAATCCAAAAAAGCACTGCATTCTCTTGAAAACACTCTTTCGCTAACATGTCCTCCATATTTGAGATCAAGTTCAAAATAGTTAAGGCTCAGAGTCAGCGAAGGTCAAAATGCGAATTTTGACTGAACAAGTTTTTTGATTAATAACTCTTAAGTTTTAAAAAGGTAAGCCAGTTATTTTGTCACCATCGTGTTTTCTCACAATCACGTGCATCGAGCCATATATCGTTTTATCTTAGCTAGGTCAAAACTAAAAAAAAAAAAATGACCTGACTGACCTAGAGGTCATGTCCAGGTCAAGTCAAATTTTATGTCTATCGATGGAAGTTGACAAAGAAAACAGAATGGTGAACCACAGTACTCTATCTTACGTAGAACATAGTTATTGTACAAAAACCAATGACTCTTGCACATTGGATTTTGACAATTTAACGAAAGTCACGGAAGAAAAATACAACTTGCAGTTCTTATTTTTTGCTTCAGAATAGTGTTAGGATGAAAAACTGACCACTTTAAGGACCAGTTTTGTTCGATTGGTGCGCAATTTCAATTTTCTCCCATAGACTTATAATGGAGGTCTCAAAAAATTGACATGACTCAGGTCACGCGATATAAAAATCCAAGATAGACGAACCTGTAGATATCGAAGACCTTATCACACACTGTGTTTTCAAACTGTTTGGGTTTCACCACTGTGAGCTTCGGCAAGATGTCAAACTTACAAAACGTGACTTGAAGGTTCAAGGTCATTTAATGTGACCTGAAAAACGTGACCTTGAAAGTTTAGAAGTCAATTTTTTTAGAAAGTGTGCAGATTAATGACCGAACACCATACAAATTGGG
This sequence comes from Semibalanus balanoides, assembly GCA_014673585.1. Classification (NCBI taxonomy): domain Eukaryota; kingdom Metazoa; phylum Arthropoda; class Thecostraca; order Balanomorpha; family Balanidae; genus Semibalanus; species Semibalanus balanoides. The sequence continues at coordinate 7,030 of VOPJ01002197.1, forward strand.
CGGCCACTACGAGCCGCCGTTTTCCCGCTAGTCCGGAAAAACCTGTGGGGGGGCGGATATCCGCCCCCCCGTCGGTGCGAGGGTTAAGGTTATGTCTCAAGAGGTCACTGTCACCAAGAGGTTAAAGAACGTCTTGTGACACATGTTATAGGGGTTATTTTGCACGTAAAAATCGATAGCAACAGCCATTTTTACAACTTGACGCACATAAAAGGTCAAAATCAGGTCATCTAAGGTCAAAACATGAAACTGAACTAATATGAATAAACAATGCATGTTTCTAGGTTCAGTTTTGTCTGCATAAAGACAAAAAAATAGGCATTTATATATCTGTATCAAGGTCAAATTTTTTTTTTGAAAAAATGACGTTATTACCTACTTATAGCACTTGGAGAGCAATCAGATCACTGAAAAAAGAAGAATATTATACCTTGAAATTTTGTTTGGGTATTAATTACACTTAGGTTCCTTATATATATTCCGTTTACTGTAATACCTTGAAAAATATAAATTGGGTTGAAAAATTTTCTGAAAAAAAAAAAACACATTTTTTATTTTTATTTGGGGTTCAAACTCATAGTTTGGAAACCAAAATTGCCATTTTGTAGAGAATAAATTTCCTTTCCTTCAAAATAAGTTTTGCGTTTGCAATTTGCATCAAGCTCAATGTTTTCTACGCTGCATCAAACTGTTTATCGATATTTGACCCAAAATGGCATAACATGAACGTCATCAAACCGTCATTATCTCCCAAAGTTCTGATTTTTCGTATATTTTGTTTTTTACGAAAGACGTCAAAATGGATGCTGGAAATAAGGTACTGAAACTTTGACGTCGTTATCTGTTACAGTTTTCAAGTTATTGCGAAAATACGGGAGGGGGGGTAATATTTACCCCCCCCCTCCCCTACGCCGCGCGGGTTAAGTAAAACAGAACTTGCAATTAAATTATTTTGTTATTTCTGTCCACTTGAAGTCTTTATTTAAGTAGCACTTCCAAATGATCACCCGTTAGTACTCGAGGATGCATATTTATATGTTTAACAGTTTTTGAGTTATTACGAAAATTATCCAAGGGTCAACCCACCTGATGTCCGTATGGTTGGCATCGCTAAGACCATGCTAGCCGTTTCTATGGCAAGGCTTCTACGACGCCGCACCCCTCTTCATCGGGGAAAGCGAAATCTTGTCCCAAACGGGGATTCAGCTGGGTGACCCGTTAAGTTCTCTGCTGTTTTCGCTAGCAGTAGACCCCGCCGCTAGAGCCGCAGATACAGACATCAACGTCTGGTACTTAGACGACGGCACACTGGCGGGTCCAATGCCACGCGTTATCTCCAGCATCCATCGGGTCAAGGCAGAAATTAACAAAAAATGTCTCGGCATTTATACAACAAAGTGTGAGGTCACTTTCCTGGGAGCAGACACGCACCAGGGTGAGCCCAACCCTCTGCAGCAGCTCCAAAACGTCCTGCCCGACATCCGAGAAGTTTCCATGTACGAGTTAGAGCTGCTTGGTGCGCCCATGCACGATCCTCAGATAAGACGCAGGCTACTACTTGGCCAACATATGGTAGAAAAGCTTGTCAGATTCTTAAACTTCTCGGATGAGCCCCCAGGCGTTCTTCGCTCTTAGAATTACGTGGCTCTCCCTCGCCTCTTGTATCTTCTGCGCAGCTCTCCGGCCTACCGTCACCCCACACTGCTCACCAGGATCGACGAAGCCGTTCGCCATGGAGTGGAGACTATCACGAACGTCCAGCTACATGGTGATGCTTGGCGGCAGGCGACGTTGCCCGTTAGCCTCGGTGGGCTTGGTGTGAGGATGACGGCTGATCTTGCCCTGCCTGCTCACCTCGCATCACATGTACAGCGTCCAGCTGACACGTAGTCCCATCAACGGCCTGTCGCTACTCTTGGTTGGCGAGGCCACACCGACTTCTTCCTGCTGGAGCTGGCGAACAACGACAGGGCCTGACGGCGCCGATCACCCCCCGAAGCGCCTGGCAGCGGCACCAACCGCGAGTGGGATCGTGCAGGACAAGAGCCTCAGCAGCGCCTGTTGGAAAAACAGCAGGAAGAGGTGGACCTGGCCCGACTCCGGGCCGCTGCGCAGCCGCACTCAGGCGCCTGGCTAATTGCCTTTCCGGCCGCCTACGTAGGTACACTGCTCGATCCCGACACCCTGCGGACTGCAGTCGCCCTGCAGGTTGGCGCAAAGATCTGTTCTCCTCATCGCTGCCGCTGCGGGATCGAAATCGATGAGCGTGGTCTGCACGGTCTCTGTTGCCAAGTGAGCGCCGGCCGCTTCCCACGCCATGCGGAGCTGAACAATGTAATCAAGCGCGGGCTGGCGACGGCTGGTATGCCAGNTCCGCAGCACGGGGAAGCGCTGCTGCGACCGCTGCCGAAGGGCGAAAACACCGGCGATATGCCGACATAAACCGGCGCTATTTTTTTCGACCTGTCGCCGTTGAAACGTCTGGCGCGCTCGGCACGGACAGTCACTCCTTCTTAAAGGATCTCGGCCGACGCATCGTTCAGGCAACAGGAGACCGATGGGACATGGAGCGCCTAATGCAGCGCATATCGGTGGCGGTGGTGCGTGGTAACGCCACTTCCGTGCGACTGGCGGCTGCCGGAGACACAAAAGCAGCTACACACAGAATCCCTCGCCCCGAAATGGGAATTACTAAGATGAAGGCAACAGTCAAGAAAGCCGAGGATGGAAACTCTGAGTCTGAACGGGAATCCGTCTCAAAAGAAATGCGGTCACCACTCAAAGCCTCGGCGTTAACTGGCCTCAAAAACATCGGCAACACCTGCTACATGAACGCCGTGGTGCAAGGCATTAACAACACGCCAGACCTCAACAACTTTTTCGCCATCGAGTTCCACCAGGACTGCATCAATCGTGATTGTGAGCTGTCACGCGGCGAGGTGGCCCAGAAGCTAGCACTGCTATCTAAGGTCTCCGGAGTTGTCCCACAGATCAGTGGCGCTGCATGAATCGGAAAAAGATGCGATAGACCGACACACGCGTGTTTCCGCGGCTCGGCGCAGCAGGACGCGCACGAGTTCCTCCTGTACCTGTTAGACCTTCTGCAAGATGACTTGAACGAGGTGCACCTCAAGCAACCACTCAAGGAGCAGATGAACAATGGTGTGCCAGACGCGCTCGCTGCAAAGCTCGCGTGGGACGACTTCAAAGGAAGCAACTGCTCATTCATTCTGAACCTTTTCTAGGGCCAGCACAAGTCGACGTTGCGGTGCTCATGCTGTGGCAACCAGTCAACCAAGTTCGATACCTTTTCCCATCTCTCCGTACCTATGCCTTCCAGGCAGAGCTGCAGCTCGCTGTATGAGTGCATCAAGCTCTACATGACTGGGGACACCATCAGCGGTTGGACGTGTACAAAATGCAAGAGCAGCACTGGGGCAACCAAACGGCTGGACATCTGGCGTCTGCCACCCGTGCTCATCATTCACATACAGAGGTTTGCACGATGGGCTCTGGCGAAGAAAAAAAACACCAGTCGAACTTAAAATTCCCGGCTGAAAAACCTGGACATGTCGCCTTAGTCCTCAACCACAAAATTTCAGATCGCAGTAATTCAGATCGCAGTATTCGGGAGACCCCGTGACAGTGATGCGCTGGTCAATAGTCTCGAGCGAAATCTTGCTGCCCTATCACTCTGGGTTCCGGAAGAATGGATGAAAGTAACGCAATACAAAACACGCTAATAGTCTTGGGACACGTCAAATCTACGTTTGATGCCTCAGATACAAGTTGAGTTTATGGGTGCCATGGTCGTAAGGGTCGTACTGTCAAAAATCTTGGCGTAGTTTTTGACCAGAATATGACATTCTCGGACATGTTGACGACGTTGTGCGACGATGTACCGGCTTACTCTGCGGACTGAGCCACCAGTAGTCACAGTCTTCCGCGTGATACCTTTCAACCAATAGGTACGGCCGCTCGTTGTATCAACCTTACGATATTGTATCATGTGTATGTGTATGCGGCATCAAACAAAATGCACGGCTACAGAAAATGTTCCACTTTGGCGCACGAGTCATTTCAGGCCGTCGAAGTACATCACATCAAGTGAAGTCGCTAAAAGACCTAGAATTGGCTGACTGTGGAAATCTGCCACCAGTACCATTCGCTGACTTTGGGTTAAAACAAATTTTTGTTGCGCCGGCCTAGCCAGAGTCCCTGTACAGTACCCTGGTGACTCGCGGCGATATTCACCACCGCGTGACCAGACAGGCCGACTGGCTGGATAGACCCGTGATACGCACAGACTCGGGACGACGCCGCTTTCTGTTTTCAGCCGTCAAGCCTACAACGGACTGCCTGCAAAGTCCTCGCGATATGGGTCCGCGGCGATTTAGACCCGAGCTCCGAGAGTATCTGCTCAAAAGCGAGCGGGACCGAGAATGAATTAGATGTGGCGGAGATGCAGTAGGAATGATACATGTGTGTGCGTGTGTGCGCCTCTTGTGCTAATAATCGTCGAATTGACTCGCAATCATAATAGCCATGTGTGCATGGACGAATGGTACGATGTAATACATACATACATACATACAACCAGGAGCGCAGTACCGTCACCACAAGTACCGCCTCTACGGCGTGGTGAATCACTCCGGCTCGATGGAGAGCGAACAATACACTGCCATCTGTAGCCGTGTCAACTCGGGCCGCTGGCACAAGTTTGACGACCAAGAGGTGCACCAGCTAAACAGCAGCGCCGTGCAGAGCCTCGGCCGCTACATCTCTTCTACTCGAACTCGGTCATCCGACGGCCGGGTTTAGCGAGCAGCGTGTCTGTCACTGGTAAAAGACCACTGTTTTCAGGGACCTATCATGGTTTTTCATGGTATGTGGTGTGTGGTGTGGTGTGTGTTGTGTGTGTGTGTGTGTGTGTGTGTGTGTGTGTGTGTGTGTGTGTGTGTGTGTGTGTGTGTGTGTGTGTGGTTGTTGCTGTGTGCGTGTGTGTGCTGTGTGTGTGTGTCTGCGTGTTTGTGCGCTTTCCATTCTAACGCATTTTATTATAATAAACCTAGTCAATGCCGGGTCATCATGTATCACACAATCACATAAGCTAGAACACAATATATTGCAATGTCATTTGATGTTTCACGATGTTGATTACGATCTTCCCTCATTTTGCATACATGTCTTTCCTCAGCCGCCCATTTCTTGGGATGCACCGTCGACTTCAATTCGCCATTGCTGCTGTCTGTCTGCTGCTTTGTGGTACCCTGTGGACCGCCTCATTCCTGCCAGCCCGACTTCCCCTCCCAATCAACACCTACAGCAGAGCCTCTCACCCGGCCAGCAGCCAGAACGACACTCTGACCTGGCCAGTCCGGTGGACACCCGAGCCCGGAATACCTACCGCCTCCAAGGCACCACCTCCGCGACCACTCCTAGTACTTCACTGGACGGAGCGGAAGAAAGGCTTCAGCTTCAAAGTCAACAACGCGTCCTTCTCGCGCTGCCCAGTCAGCAGCTGTGAGGGCACTTCGGACCGAAACCTTCTCTCCAAGGCAGACGTCGTCCTCATCCACGGCAGCAGAATGAATGTGACGGACCTGCCGAAGCGTTGGTTGCCCCGGCAGCGGTTTGTGTTTGTCATGCGAGAGTCGCCGCAGACGACGCAGGTGATGCACCTGCCCCTGGCAGAAGCTGACGGTTTCTTACCTTGGACAATGACGTACACCGAGGATGCGGACGCCCATGCTTTCCCGTATGGCAACAGCTGGGGTAAGCAGGCTGGCACGCTGCCTCTTCAATCGCCAGGTAGGCTACAGCGCGGGAAGCAGGCGGGCACGCTGCCTCCTTCAATGCAGGTAGGCTGACAGGCATGCGGGAAGCAGGCGGACGCTGCCTCCTTCATCGCAGTAGCTGATGAGGTGACTGGGTGAAGGAAGCAGGCGGCACGCTGCCCTCCTCTCAACTCGCAGTTAGGCACTGTGAGGGACTGAGGGCGAGGGAAGGCAGGCGGCACGCTGGCCTCCTTCAATCGGCAGGTAGGCTGGACTGAGTGGATAGCAGGCGGGCCGCTGGCCCTCTCATCGCAGTAGGTGACTGAGGTCGAACAGTCAGTGTTCTAGCTGTTGTACCAGTGCTGGCGCCAGATAACGCATTGGTGAGCTTATCTGTTTTTTGTTTTGTTCTTTCTTTCACAAAATGTAGACCCGCGCCACACTGGGGGGGGTGGGTGTTTGAACACCCCTTCTGTTTTTTTTTTTCAAGAAAACAGAAAAACGGCGGCGCGTAGCGCCACCAAATTTAACATAACTATAACTAATCATTGGTCCTTTCCGCACCTTTTGCGAAAATTCAAGTTTCTTATCGGGTTTTGTCAGGTCACCAGGTCAGATCAAGTGACCTCACCTACAAAATAGTTTGCGGTCATGCCATGACCACAGTTTCTAACGGATCGATATCAAACTTTTATGATTACATCAAGTAATCAGCATCTACAAAATGTGTATCTCGGATTTTTGATATCGGTGACCTGAGGTCGGGTCAATTTTGTGACCTCCCCGTTATAAGTCAATGGATAAATATTAATTTTTTCTACAATATCAGTCCATTTCCTTCTGGACAATGATATAATAGGATATTATGTATGATCCAAGTGCAGGTTTTGCTCAGAGACCCTTACGGGGTCATCTGAGGTCATCCGATTCACCAAAACCCTTTTCGTCAATAAACTCTAAACATATAAAGATAAGAAGTGTAATACTTTTCACAATGTTTTTATATCGTCAAAACATCCCTGATATGCAGATGAACTATTTGATCACCAATGGACCTTGCCCTAGGTCGTTTTTTAAGTGAAAAACATGATCAATTTAACATATTTCAAAGCGCCTTACGAACAAACACGATGGCCTAACGTATTCGTTATTCTCTTGTTAGTAAGAAGGATTGCGATGATTTTGTGCCAAAATTTCTTTTAGGCTTTAACACGACGCACTGAGAGGATATGCCACTAACACGCACTGGAGGGGGACTTCTAGTGCCCCCCTGAGACTCTAAGAAGTTGATAGCTAGAACGTTCAACTTACAGGGTAGGTAGGCTGGATATCTACCATTCTCTAAATTTGTACCTTTAGTGAATATCTTAAAGGTCCAACGAGTCATAAGGTCAAATCTGTCAAATCACCTTTATGATATTTTACTGTTGACGTCACAGGTCATTGCAATGCTGTCTTAATCCGCGGCGTGGGGGGGGTAAATATTACCCTTACCCTCCCTATTTCCGCAATTAACTTGAAAACTGTAACAGATAACGACGTCAAAGTTTCAAGTACCTTATCAGCATCAATTCTGACGTCTTCGATAAAAAAAATGATTGAAAAATAAGAACCTTGGAATAATTGACGTTTTGATGACGTCATGTCATGCCATTTTGGGTCAAATAACGATAACTGTTTGATGCAGCGTAGAAAACACAGCTTTGATGCAAATTGCAATCGAAAAACTGTATGAGAAAGGAAATTTAATTCTCTACAAAATGACAATTTTTGATTTCCAAAATTTTTGGTTTTTGAACCCCCCAAATAAAAAAAAAAAGATTTTTTCAGAAATTTCCACCCCAATTTGATCTTCCAATGACCTCTGGTGACCTGAGTTTTGACGTGAGCAAAAAAAAAGTATTGAATAGTTTCGAAATGATTTTTGATAACGGTTCGAACGGTGAGTTTTGGTTTTGGTCTACGTGCCATAGGAGCCGAGTTAGAGGGGGGGGATGTGCAAACTTCCCCACCCCCAGTCGGGCGAAGAAAATGCATTATGCAAAGGCCCAGTGGG
>VOPJ01002198.1:0-17071 GCA_014673585.1 Semibalanus balanoides
ACCATTACGGTGTTCAAGAGCCACGTCACTGTCAGCAGCACCGCGCGGCAGGTGCCTGGCAATCACGTACAAGCCACGTCGAGCACCAGACCACGTATATACCGGAGTCAGCCACTGGCGCCGGCACCCATGGGGCACGCCTTGGTACGGTCGTATTCGTATTCGTGTATTTCGGCTCCATCCTCGCGGAAGCAAGGCTTTTCAGGCTGCCACGTCAGCATAAGAGTAGGGGCAGTGGACACGGCAAACGCAAAAACACACACTACAAGCACACGCTAACACAATTCATTCCTAGCACATGATAGGTCATTCGCGGTTCGTTCCAAGCATATGGGTAAGATCGGGTTTAAAACGTGATATGCGGATGGTGTCCTGCATTGCTGCAGGACGGACTTATCGGAACATATTGAAATGGACATTTACTCAGACATGGCCTCAACAGCAGAATGTCGCCGGGCCAGCTGAGCAAAACAGATCGGCTTCTGGTGCCGGAATTTAACAGATGAGCAAAACTATTTGAACGCTAGAATACTCATTCTACAAAACTGATTGATAATTCAACATGATAATTCAACATTGTCTTCGACTATGGCCAAAACATTTCGTCACTTCGCTATTAGCTTTGTGCGTTCTCGAAAATAGATGGGCGATCAACATAACATCCTCGTCGGTCTGCATAACTTTTCGGCATTTTTTATCACTTAGTCTTTGTTCAAATCAAAGTTTATGTAAGTACAATTCAAAATTGTGTTCCTTGGATTTTGAAAATGCATAACACGACAATGGACCAAGCGATGCTAAGATTTAGGTGAGAAATGGAAGACAGTCGGCTTTATGATTGCATGCAGGTTTCGTTCAGTGGCAATACATTTCGTTCAGTGGTACGAGTGCAAATGTTATGAATCAACTGCTAGAAACACAGTGGTAACTTCAAAACATGTATTGTGTGTATTTCACCAGAGAGAAGTGATCACCCCCTCCCTCTTTCCTACCCACGCAGCCAGTGTCCTCTGAAACATTTCTACCTACTCCATGATAGTCTCCTTCCAAGCACACCGCACCAGAAAGCCATCAGCGTGTCAAGTGACGTTGCGCTGACGATCCTCGCTGGAGACACGTTGGTATCGCGGTCGCGGCATTCCTCACGGGAAGCTGACGTCCGAATGAGAGTGAAATGTCTCGCCCTTTTGGGGTCAACTCGTGAGGAGCGGGAAACAAAAGGTGCAATAGGGGAAGTCAACCAAGTATTCTCCGTTATAATATACAATATACATATACATATGTTTCGTCTTCATCAACATTATTTCATTTCATTATCGCTAAATATCGTGACTGAATTGATCACATTTGAGTTACTTTACTTTAAATAATATATTGCAAAGCCACATAAATATGTAAATACAAACTGATTTAAGCCGAGATATACTCATCACACACTGATGTTAGCCTTTCTGTGTGTGCTCCATTCCTCACTCTTGAGTCTCTCCTCACTGCACCATCACATTTTGTTTCCATGGACTAGGCAGTTTTTGGGAGAGTTTGACTCATTTATTGGATCACGACCATCATATCATCCTCGGTTACACTAGCGACTGGACTAGCTGCAATCGGCAGCATTTGATTACGCACATGCGTGCCGACACGCCGGTTACCATGCTTTACAGACGTGACGAAAGCGCGCCTGCATAACCAGTTGAGAGCGTAATACATCCATTTCACATGTAAAGCATGTGGCTGTTCTGCACCGGTCCGATATTCATATTCACATCCAAAACGTAAACGATATACTGAACGCTGTGAACAGACACAGATAATTCGTCCAACATCAGACCATCGATTGTGTTAGGAGATAAATATGTAACCATTGGTGTTACAAAGAGCTCGCATGTATTTATAAATATAAATGCTAGCACAGCGACACCGACGACGGCTATCGGCCTCTATCTACATAACGTTAGCTAACAATGTACAACATGAATGGAAATTATATCAAACATTATGTCAAGCATCAAGCGTTTTTACACCACAATCAAATTCACAAGCATTTTCGCGACATGACGGGACGCGACGGGAGGCGACGGGAGGCGACGGGACGGGAGCTGCGCTGTGTGTGCCACAGCAGGCTAGTCCTGCTCGTCAAGCTCCATGACGAAGCTCAGGTCGGAGCCACGCAGCTACCGCTCCATCCAGCGGTCGAACCTCTCACTGAGCTCGGTCGACAGGTGGTTCTTCCAGTCGCCCGTCTTGGTGGTGCGGATGAACTCACCCTCACCCTCGTTCACCATGCCGGCCTGCTTTCCAAAGTCCTCGGAGCGCCACGGGTTCTTATTGAAGTTGTCGATGTGTAGGTAATTGGCAATCCGGACCAGTCCAAAGTCCGAGTAGCATTTGCCGAGGAAGGCGGCGAAGCCGCCGGATCTGACGCTCAGGTCCGGGCTTCATTTCCTCGTAGAAAACAAGAGGTTGGGGTGTGCGTCGGCTGTCAGGGCCTCCAGTAAATGTGCGGCAACACGGGCTTTTATCACCCTGCGCGTGCCCGGCCAGGACAGGCTTGGCGCACACAGTTAGTTCACCGTTAAAGTTGGACCGTCTTTTTCAGCGCGCGCCCCGTGGTTGTGAGAAGTGACGCAGATGGTCCCTGTGGCTTGCGCCGATGCCTCGGTACCTAACTTAACGACGTGGTCGAGCACGGTCGCAGAGTCGAGAAAAATATGTCGCCTCCATCTCTTCACCTCAGAAAGTCCGGTACAAGGTAGCAAGGCGCACAGCCTTCATATGGAGGGAAGGCACACATACCGTCCCAGAGCCTTGCCGGCTGATGCGGCTATCCGTTCTGGACATGGTACCCTCATTGTTCCAACCATGCGGACAACCCACGGCAAGGATACCACTCCACACTTGCGCTTCCCAACTACGGCATTATGTTACTACAAACTCAGCGCACACGCTGCAGTCGCTGGTGGTCCTTGCGTCCATTCCGAATGAGATGATGTGCTGGCTCTGATCCCGGAGAAGGCAGATCAGTGCCGTCACGCTGCGCGCCATCGCACACGTCTGATGGTGCCTCTCATTTAGGTCCCTCTCCAACCATACTACATGCCCATACTGTATTTCGGCTTTGTTGTGGCCGCGAACAACCACAAAATCAGCTACCCCAATTCGAAAGATCATCAACTTCAGTGCGCGAATCGTGACAGGGTGTCGGCGGTCCTGGACGAGGATCGGTCCGGCCTGGCACTCCCTGGGCTGGACAAGGTGGACGCAGCTGGTCGGGAGAGGGACCTGCTCCAGAGTGATAATAAAGCACTTCACAACCAGTTAGGTCCGCTGTCGATTCGCCGTATGTTTGTCCCTCGATCCGCGGTGTCTCGCCGGACCACACGTTCAACCGAAGCCGGAGACTTAGAACTGCAGAGGTGCAAACTCTCGTCAACGCAGAGAGGGTTTCGCTTCCGGGCCGCCGCGTCATGGAACCAGCTGCCTCCGGCTATCACTGGGCGACCGACACTGTCTGCGTTTCGTGCGTCACTGAAGGCATTGGCAGCCTGAGATCCAGCCGCCCGTATGGTGTTTGATTCCGGTAATTTTGCATTCGCTGTATCACCTTTTTATTTTATCACACTTTTAATTTTTGCATTCGCTGTTTCACTTTTTCATTTGATCACACTTTATCTCCTTTTCATTTGTATCACTCTTATCAGCACCTTTTCATTTTATCACACTTTTAATTTGTATTACCAACGTATGTGCCCACCGCCCATGTGTTATGCTGCGAACATGACCAACAACTGCTGTTTTTTTATCCTGATGTATGTTTTTTTCTGTGTCTTTTACTGTGTGCTTGACGCTACTCCTGAAAAGCCATGTTTCATGGACGGATTATATAACCAATACATACATACATACATACATACATACATACATACATACATACCTACAGAAGGCCCTGAGCAAGTCCGTCTCCAGCCATCTCAATGTCATGACCTGCGCAACGTCTTCGCCGATATTGATCCGGCGTTCAGCAGCTCGGAGATGCAGGACGCCATCGAATTCCTGCTGCGCCTTCTGGACACGATGAAAGACAATATCGACGCCCGCCGGCCGCGAACCCTGTCAGAGACAACTTTCAGTATCAGCTCATCGAGAGCTACATATGCACCAAGTGTCACGAGACGGTGCTGAAGCGTCAGAACATCCGCTGGTTCGTGAGCGTACTGCGCCGTCAGGTTAGCAAGGCACCCACCCTGCAGAACGCTTTACAGCTTAGCATACGACCCGACCGGCGTGCGTTGCTCTGCCAGCACTGCCGTTACAAGTGTCGCATCACCACCAAAATAAGCCAGCTGCCGAGCACGCTGATACCGAAGCTAAACCGCCATGTCTTCCTGGGCGATAAGTCCAAGAAGATAAAGTCAAACGTGGGCATCCTAAAGTTCCTGTCGCTGAATGAGTACGTGGCCAATGACGTTATCCGGCCACCGAAGTGGAAATGTGTTCAAAACCGTTCCTATGCACTCTCGACTTCGAGAAGCTGGACCGGCCGGAGCGACCGTCACCAACTCCATCACCACCGCCTACCCTAGAACCGCCCTCGCCCACCGCCGCCGCCGCCTCCCCGGTGGCCGCCTCGGCTCCTGCCCGGACCCTGTCTCCCGTGCGTCCGTCCTCACCGCGGCCAAGGGCCGAGGCAGAGGGCGCTGCCACCGCGTCGCTGCCCTCTACAGGCCCCGCCACCACCGCCGGTCGCCGCCGAGCTGGTGGTGCTGGATGCCGACTCGGGCAGCAAACCGTCGCGGACCCGCGAGGACGAGGAACGGGAGCTGCAGGAAGCCATCATGAGATCACTGGAGAAGGGAGAGCCGGCTGCCTCCGCCGCGGAGCAGGTGCACCTGTCAGAGTTCTGCGTGGAGGACGACCACTCGCTGTGCTCGGTGGAACCGGCCGGTGACGACACATACCGACTGGTGGGTGTGGTCAGCCATTAGGCGCACCACCAACTCTGGCCACTACGTGTCGGACGTATACAGCGTCGGCAGGTACCGCTGGTTCCACTACGATGACTGTAGCCGCCTCGCCGGAGCTCGCTTGAAGACTAGTCAAGACCTCGTCTTTTGTGTATTCTATGATTGATTGAGTTACTGAAAAACATTGACCATATGCATTATAAAAACGAACGAAAACACTATACGAAAATAATCAAAGAAAATCGAAGACAGTTTCGGTAGTTACGTTGCAATAAATTATAAATAAAACACATCCAAATTATACACTACATAGTCCATTTTCCTCGCTTACAAATTCCTGCACTGACCAAGATTCTCGCGCTCCTTCTCCGCGTACGGCTCCTTTCTGCCCCGTTGCTGACCGCCAACCAGCGCGCTCCGCGGCCCCGGCCGACCCGCCGCCGCACAGTGGGCGGATTTGCCCTTTTAGCGCGACACGGCTCGAAAGCTGACTTTGACAGCATGTAAGACAATGCAAATGGGTATGTAGGGCCTTTTTGGTGCGTTAAATTGTAATATGTTATCTCAGGCGAGATCAGAAAAGAAAATAGAGATGCAATAATCAAAATGCAATGGTCCTAACTCAAATCAGCGTAAAAGCGTGTGCGGCAGAGCGAACCCCAATACCACCTGAGTTTTGCCTTGTCCCGATCTAAATGCAAGAGTATATTTTACTTCTGTTGACTAATAAAGTTACAGCGAGTGAATCAATTTACATATTTAGCCACCTCTCAGATAGTCAACAAAACTCAGACTTATTTTGCGTATATTTCCGCAGTATCTATGCATTTAATGATTTAAGTCGTATTCCCTGCGGGGCAGATTCAGCCTTCCCCCAGCCATTTTTCGCTTGCCGATTCTAAACCGTTAGACCAAGCGTCTTTAAATTTTGTGACTGTTCCTAGAAAATAATTACGAGTATTTTTTGTAATCGACCGAGCAGAGACGGTGCCAGCCTCATGTTTTTGGGAGGGTGTTACGAATGCGGTTGTGCGGCGCATACTTCCTCGTAGTTTGCGATGCGAATAAAATGCGTCAGAACGATGTCACTGGAATAATACATAAATATACTTGGCATGTATATATATTTTGGGCAAAGGCGCAACCAGGTACATAAAATGTGAGGCTGATAACCCTCCGTCAAATATATTTCACATTCAAATTAAGTAAGATGATAAAGCGTTACGTCACATGGTGCTGGCCTTCCCCACGATGTAAACGTTGATCAACCTATGGCGGCAATATATTACATTTAACCAATTACAGCAAATAATGCCCACATGTGAGGTTCATATAGTTCCAAACAATCATGAACAGCACATATTTGTATCAGAAAATTCCCATTTTACATCCCTGAGTACGACTGATTTATTGGGGGTACCTGTCCTTATGATATATTGAAGACCAGTACATTTAAAGCTCAAAAACGCTTTGTGCATGACAATTGGTCGAACCACACGGCTGAAATGACCTTTAAATAACCGTTTTTCGTTTATTTGCCCCCTAGCCCCATTTTTTAAACAAAAAAAGAAATATATTGTCATGACAAATTGAATGGTGTTCATTCCATCGAAATCGGCTAAACGGTTATCGAGATATCTGCGTGGGGGGGGGGGCAGAATCTGCCCCACCCACGCAGGTTAGCGTGGTTCTGGCTGCCCGCAGGGAATAAGGTTAATTGTATTGTCAACGGTAACGGCGTCTTTTTTTCTTGAGAGCAATAGCTAACTCAATACAAAAGCGGACCAAACTAATGTCGGAGTCGTGAGTGAAAGCAACTGTTCGCAGCAGCGCTCAGGCAAAATGACTTGAACTGTTCTTCCCGTTAGATCTGGTAGGTGATGATTGCTGCATCTTTTGTGTAAAGGCTTAGAACACGCTGTTAAAAATAAATCCTTAATGTAATACAAAGCGAGCTATTGCGCTCACTGCCTATGAGTTTGCTTGCTGCTGCAGGACTGAACGCGCATTGGGAACTTATGGTAGGTTGCGAGAGGACGGGGAAAGTCCTCCCCTCCCCATCCCTCTCAACGGGTGGGGGGAGGGGGAAGGAAATTGAGATAGGGAGTTTGAGAATATATATGCATGAGAAAGAGGAAAAAAGGAATGGGAATGGGAAAGTCTCACTACAAAATTGGATAAACGATTCTGGCTAATCACATAGTGAGCGTAATATGTACTCAGATAGTTTGCGAAATGCGGATACTTATCGACCTGCCACGCAAAAAGGAGCAAAAAGGAGCAAAAAATTGCAGTGGAACATAAAGAGCACAGTATCATTGACATGTGGTATGATTTTTGTCGAGGTACTCTGGGGTACTTTTTTTGAATTTTTCTTCAAATATTTTTTTCGATAGTTTTGTACCGACCATTCGTCTATAATACTTTGGTGTATATTTACAGCATAAGTGATTGTGTGAATGTCATTTATTATGGGTTTATTGTGTTCCCGAGATTCAGAGCTATCTTTTGGTGTATACATATGTACATTTCCTTCTTTAAATTGACACGTTCTCTTGCTCTAAAAACACACTGCCGAAACGTGCGGATGGCGGATCCGGCAGACGTGACCAGAAAGTCTAAGCTTAAGTTAGATTTTCGCCATAAAATACCACCTGCATCAAAACACAAAGCACAGAACAATGTGGTCTGAAGGATGGCGAACACAGTGGTAAAGGTTTGATAGCATTTCACGATAATTCATTTTTTGACCCGTGTCGTACTAGGATGGTCAATCCGCCCACTGTGCGCCGGTCAGCCGGTCAGCCGGCTAGCCCCCGGGGCACGGTAGACCGCGGTCGAGTCACCAACCCCAGCCACCAGCCGGCGCGAGCACCCAAACAAGTCGCGCCGGTACAGCGCCCCTCAGTGAGTACTGGCGCCAACAATGACCGTCGCGGCAGCTGTGTGGACGAGGCGGATGTGCTGGGGGATGGCCACGAGGGGAATGGCTTCATCTTTTTCTACATGCACAGGGTTCTGCGCAACCAGGTGGTGAGCGCCGAGGCTGCCTTTTCATCATTTAAGCATCCAATACTAATCAGCCATATAGGTTTGTGATTACCGCTATCAATATTAACCACATCTTATTTGTCGTGTCTTGTTGTTGCTGGCATTGCATTCTTTCTACAAAGTAGCAACTACTGTATTGACGGTCGTAAATATAGCAGACATTTTATATGAACAAGTCACAGTCCCAAACAACATTTTTTCCATCTCACACTTTGCAATGGACATTGCAATGGAAATTAGCTCAGACATGGCTTAAACAGCATAATGTGGCCGGGCCAGCTAGCGTCCTCCGGGTCAGCGTCTTGTGTCCTCTTGGCCAGCATCTTGCGTCCTCCAGCACAAAAGCTAACGTCCTCCGGGCCAGCAGATAGCGTTCTTCGGACCGGCAACGCTTTTATATATGATAGCACTTGAACAAATGGTAGCATATTAGCACATCTGCAGTGTCTTCTTACCGCCATCGTCAAAGCTAAGCATCAACTGGTCCAGGTTGTCCAGCTGCTCCTCCGCGCTGTTGCCAGTTTGGCGCAGCCGTTTGCGTCGACCTGAAATGTGTACCACCACAACCATTGCTAGTAACAATTGACAGTTTTGTTATACGAGTGCAGGCTGCAGATCTGCTGGAGCAAAACGTTATTCAGAGGCGCAGCTTGGCAAAAATATCGTTGCTTATTTATGGTGAAAGAACGTCACATGAAAGTGAATTTTTATTGGCAGAATACATAAGCCAATACATTCGTCCGGTCTCCTCGCACGGACGAAAATGAGACGCTCTTATATGAATCTCTTGCATGAATCTTAAACACGATCCATCTACCTGAGGAGTGATCAATTATTAGCGCACTGCGCGTTTTGTTATGTGGGAAAGCATACTGTATATATACAGTAGAGTAGAAGCATTTGCATTAAAAATATGTATGATATCAATTAATGGAACTGTTAGTTCATACCTCTGCTGGCTCTTTTCTGATTCTTCATCAGCGTTTGTCGTAGAGTGGTTATAGTGCAGTTGGCAGCCACCAAGCCCAGCTCGGTAGCCAGCTGGCAGGCCTCTGCACACTTCTTAGTCCGTAGGGTGTTGGCCCCAGTTCCCTCCAATTTACCAAACGGAACCTGTGGAAATGGTAAAACTTGTTACCAACATGCCAACGCCAAGCATGACTGATGGATTTGGCTGTTGCAGTAATATGCGATTAGAGCAATGGGATGTGTTGTGTAACATTAGATGTGTTAGATTTTATCTGTCATAAGCGTGCCGGATGCCGGCATTTCATGTCTCATAATTAAATATTATCAGACAGACTACAATCAAAGAACGTGTCTGGCATCAAATAATTATCGGCATGGCTATTGGTTATTGTCATGCAAAAGAACTATATTCTATAATAATAAATAAAAATTTTATTTATAATTATAACTTATTATTTTTTATTAATTTTTTAATACTTTTAATTATATTTTTAATTTGTGGTTATTGTCATGCAAAAAGAACTAGGATATTAAGCACAAGATAACCTATATACAACATAAGCATTTCAGCCGTCTGACAGCTTTATTGCCCTAGATTTAAGCAATACAAATAAAATACATATTGTTTCTCTTCACTAACTATATTCGTTTAATTATCGTTTAATGTTGTGACTGAATTGATCACGATTGAGTTACTTTAAATAACCGATAGTAAAGCCACCTAAATATTTACATAAAAACTGATTTAAGCCGAGATGAACTCGTCACACACTGATGTAAGTCTTTCTGCGTGTGCTCTATTCCTCAGGGTTTCACACTCTTGACGAGTCTCTCATCACTGCACCAGCATATTTTGTTTCCATGGACAAGACAAATTTGGGAAGAGTTTGACTCATTTATTGGATCACGACCATCATATCACCCTCGGTTACACTAGCGACTGGACTAGCTGCAATCGGCAACATTTGATTACGCACATGCGTGCCGACACGCCGGTTACCATGCTTCACAGACGTGACGAATTGCTCGCCTACATAACTAGTTGAGAGCGTAATACATCCATTTCACATGTGAAGCATGTGGCTGTTCTGCACCGATATTCATATTAACATCCAAAATATAAACTATGATTTCGTTCAACATCGGACCATTGATTGTGTTACAGAGATAAATCTGTAACCATTGAGGCTACAAAAAACTCGCATGTATTTATAAATAAAAATGATAGCACAGCGACACAGACGACAGCTCTTTTCGGCCTCTATCTACATAGCGTTAGCTATCAATTTACAACTTGAATGGAAATCATATCAACCATTATCAAGCATCAAGCGTTTTTACACCAATCAAATTTCACAAGCATTTTCGCGACATGACGGAGGCGACGGGACGCGAACGCGGAGGCGACGGGACGAGCTGCGCTGTGTGTGCCACAGCAGGCTAAGTCCTTGCTCGCTTCAAGCTCCATGACGAGCTCAGGCGGAGCCACGCAGCTACCGCCTCCATCCAGCGGGTCGAACCTCTCATGAGCTCGGTCGACAGGTGGTTCTTCCAGTCGCCCGTCTTGGTGGTGCGATGAACTCCCCTCACCCTCGTTCACCATGCCGGCCTGCCTTTCCAAAAGTCCTCGGAGCGCCACGGGTTCTTATTGAAGTTGTCGATGTGTAGGTAATTGGCAATCCGGTCCACGTCGAAGTCCGAGTAGCATCTGCCGAGGAAGGCGGCGAGCCGCCGGATCTGACCGCGCAGGTCCCACTTCATTTCCTCGTAGAAAACAAAGAGGTTGGGGTGGAAGCGTCGGCTGTCAGGCCTCCAGTATGTGTGGCAACACGGGTTTTATCACCACTGCGCCGTGCCGGCCAGGAAGTGCTTGGCGAAGGCGGACAGGTCACCGTTAAAGTTGACCGTCTTTTAGCGGCGCACGTGGTTGTAGAAGCAGACGCAGATGTCGCTGGGGTTGCGCGCCTGGTAGATAACCTTATACGTGTCGAGTAGGTGGGGTGGAAGATGTTGCCTCCACCTTCACCCCAGAAGTCGGGACAAGGCAGCAAGGCGCAGCAGCTGTATTGAGGAAACGCACACACGTCCCGAGACCTGCAGCTGATGCCGGCTATCCTCCCGGCCGACTAGGAAAAACACGGCAAGGATCCACTCTACATCGGGCTTTCCAACTGCGGGAATTAGTGCTACCATAACGCCACGCTGCAGTCGCTGCTTGGTCTGCGTCCATTCCTGAATGAGATGGTGTCGCTGGTCTCTGGCCCGGAGAGCGACCAGTGCCGCACGCTGCGCGCCATCGCCAAGCTGATAGTGCTCTAATAGAAGGCCCTGAGCAGTGAGCAAGTCCGTCTCCAGCCATCTCATTGTCATGACCTGCGCAACGTCTTCGCCGATATTGATCCGGCGTTCCGCAGCTCGGAGATGCAGGACGCCAACGAATTCCTGCTGTGCATTCTGGACACGATGAAAGACTATATCGACGCCCGCTGGCCGCCAACCCTGTCCGAAGCAACTTTCAGTATCAGCTCATCGAGAGCTACATATGCACCAAAAGTCACGAGACGGTGCTGAAGCGTCAGGAGAACATCCGCTGGTTCGTGAGCGTGCTGCACCGCCAGGTTAGCGAGGCACCCATCCTGCAGAACGCTTTCCAGCTTAGCATACGACCCGACTGGCGTGAGTTGCTCTGCCAGCACTGCCGTCACGAGTGTCGCATCACCACCAAAATAAGCCAGCTTCTGAGCACGCTGATACTGAAGCTAAGCCGCCATGTCTTCCTGGGCGAGAAGTCCAAGAAGACCAAGTCAAACGTGGGCATCCCAAAGTTCCTGTCGCTGAACGAGTACGTGGCCAATGACGTTATCCGGCCACCGAAGTGGAAATGTGTTCAAACCCGTTCCTATGCACTCTTGACTTCGAGGAGCTGGACCGGCCGGAGCGACCGACACCAACTCAATCACCACCGCCCACCCTAGAACCGCCCTCGCCCACCGCCACCGCCGNTGCTACCTGCCTTGAGTGTTCTTCTTTGGTTAAGATCCCCTGCTCCTGGTGCTCATTTTGGTCACGTGACTCAATCCGCAACCTTATCTATAACTAGAAATCTTGGTCCAGGTATGTCGGGCACGTACAACTTTCGTCTCTAAATTCTGCCGGCCAATATGAATTGCGCGATCGGGTGGTGAGGTCAGAACATGCGCAACAAGCTCTGCTTATCGCGGGTCCTGACCTCGGAAAGCCATCCATGCAAAACATAGGGGCTAAATTCATATAAAAAATATGCATTACACACTGTGAGTTTCAAACTATTTGGTTAGCCAAACTATTTGGCTTTGGCATGATGTCAAATTTTCGAAAACTTGACTTGAGGTCAGGTCATTTAATGTGACCTGACGACCGACGACTGATCTTGAAAGTTAGGAGGTCAAGACTTTCACAAAGTGTGGGTAATTGATGCCAAAACAGCTGTGCGAAATTTAGCGGCGCTGCGCGTCGCCTTTTTCCGCTTCTCTTGAAAAACATCAGGGGGCGAATATCCGTCCCCCGTCGGTGCGCGGGTTAACATCCGTTTGCTTTTTGCCATTCGACTTTTCGTCCGGCACCTGGACGTGACATCCCCCTACGAGTACCGCGCTCGCAGATCCTTATTCCTGCTCAGTATGAACACTGAACAATGTTCAATGTTCATACAGAGCAAACAAAGAAAAAAGATGAACATCAAAGCAAAAAAGATGAACATCTTAGCTGTGTTGTGCTGATGTTTTAAGGATGGTCTTAAATTGTTGCAAATTGGAAGGAACTCGCGATTTTCCATTTGTCCAATGCGGGAGTTCCCAGCTGTGAATACGGCTTTACCTATCCGGCATCAGTGTGTCTCCGCCACCCAACAAAAAGTTATCAAATGTACGCCGCTTGTGGACTGTGGTGTTAAAGGGAGTGTGCCTACTCACATTGGTCATGTGGAGTTGTTGACACTAGTCTGTACTAGTCTGTTTAGAAACATTATTTTTCGAATTTAGCCATGTACTTCATTTCCCCAGAATCACTTTTAGTTGCTGAGATATTCCAAAGTCGCCAATCACATACTGCGCAGTATATTAATTATCAAATAGTCGCCAGAGAGCTTTCGCAACTAGAAGCATTGCTTCTTAAATTACAACGCTAGCATATATGGTTAGCTCTGGCCAGTGCGCCATTATAAGTAACATCTTCGCTACTCTGTTTATTAGTGACGATGTTTATGAGGTTTTGAAACAAAACAAATGCAAAACAGAATAAAAGTAAAAATTCAACTAAAGGGCTCCAGGACGTGAATTTTATCGTAACCCAAAATCAAAGCAATAGCTTCTTACCGTAATAAAAATATATTTGACATTCAAAGAGTAGGCCACACTCCTTTAAAGGCTTTACCCACACGGGTGCGTTTTTCATGCGTTGCGTTGGTTTCCGATCCGTCACGGCGGTCTGAAGTAACGGCGTCACGCTTCTCGATTCGTCTACGGACGCGTTGCGGGTGCGTCACGATGCTGATGGCAAAAAATCAGCTTGTTTTAAAGCTATTTATTTGCGGAATATTAGGGTGACCGAAACGCAATCGCAACGCATGAAAAAACCTACCCGATTTTGGGGAGGGGCCTTACTCTTTTTTTGAAATGTCCAAATATTTTTAGGGAATGTTTCACTTCTCTGAAAGTTTTGTCCAATGTACGCCGGCTTGCTGTGCAAAATATTGAAGTAAATTGCTGCGAACACGATTTCTGACATTTGTTTCTCACAAACAGTGCTCAATTTCATGAAAAACTAAGTTTTAGGTATTTGGGCTGATGACGTCTATATGAAGGGAATTTTGGGAATAGAGAAAACCTTCACGCCCATGCCAATATAGTTATGACTCAGATGTTTATCGCTAATGTATACGGCGCAAAATGTAAAAACAAGTGCCTAAGCATTCAGTCAGCATTTGATAAAATGATAGAAGTTGACGACAATTCGGCTTTTACAGAGGCGATAGACTAAACCACTTTAGGGGGGTGACGTATTATTGTGCTATTGAGATGTCACAAAAACCAAACTTAAATACTTTTAAATTTGGACCAATAACTGTGGGGTGTTTTAACTTCTACACTACTTAATTCAATGCAAATCCAGCAAAAATGGCCATCTTCAACTCAAATATAATGTTAATGTGAAACATCTCTTTTAAAAATATGTATTATTGCCTACCGAACATGATAAACTATGGGCATTTGTTTACTGCACAAAGCAGTGATCAATTTCGTACAAAGTTAAGTTTTAATATTTGCCGATGACGTGCCATATCAAGGAATTTTGGAAATATAAGGAAAAATCTTCACGCTGCCAAATGTAAATGGCCCAAAGCAAAAAACAAGTCGACTATCATCAACAGGAAAGAAGTTGATGACGTCATTCGGCACTCACACAATTCCCGTTCAAATACACTGGGACTGGGGAATGTTACAGATGTCAAAACCAAACTCAAATTCTTGCGATTTCGACCTCGGTGGTTGTTTTAACTATTACTACCATACATAACTGCATGTGCCAAGCACTCAAAACGGCTCTCTCAACTCTAAAATCTAACGATAATGGTAGCAGTGTCTCTTGAAGTGCCTGGTCTGACTATAAAAGGTTACTGCTGGCTACACTCGGGCTACTGCTACTGCTGGCACACTCGGGCTACTGCTACTGCTGGCTACACTCGGGCTACTGCTACTGCTGGCTACACTCGGGCCGGTAACAGCTGGCCACCTGACACAGGACGGACCGCTCAATCGAGCATGTGTGGTCGCGCCACAGCTCAGCCAACAAGTACACACAGTTATCCTCATAAGCATGGTCAGGTTCACCTGAACGCCAGTTGTCGAACGTGATGACGCCGCAGCCATCGTCACCGACAAAGGACTCCTCCGTCTGACCGCCCCTGTACCCCACCCAGGGAGGATCAGCATCATCACCACCAGCAGCAGCAGCAGCAGCAGCACACTTGTTCTCCTCCTCGGAGCGGGGGGTGGCCAGGTGGGCTCCAAGGGCGGCACAGATCTCCTCAGCGTCGGTGTAGTTGGCCGCCTGACTCTGCCAGAGAAGACAGCGGCCTGCACAGAGAGTGAAGTCGCCGGGACAGCCGCAGGGGTCCGACGTGGTGCCTGGAAATGTGAAGCAGTAGTGACAATTGTCCAGTAGACATGTTACACAAGCGGCGCCAGCCGACTTTATTTTCAACCTCTGAAAAAGGCGGGCGAACCATCCCAGCTTCACGGCAACACATGACCCTGTCTGCTCCAGTTATGTTCTGCCGTGAACAGAACATTGCTAATCGAATGTTTGGACCGGGGAAATGCAAGAAAACAAGGCTCTAATAGAGCGTGAATGCGTTGCGAAGGCGTCATGCGTACGTCGCGCGGGCACGGGTGATTCCATCCCAGCTAGTTTGTGCGTTCGTGCGTATGCATAATTATAATTAGTGTTGGTGAACGAATGTGGCCGTGCAGGAGGATCTGTTTGGGAGTCGTTGTTGAGTGGACGATGCCGTCCGTGTGCATATCACTGTTTGTATGTGTGGGTGTAGCAATCCGGGCGTCCGCGTCGAGTGACTGGGTGAATACAAAAACAAGGCATTTGGCTGAATTTCGGAGCCAAGTCGACCTCTAGTCACGTTCCTGTGCGGACAAACAGCTAAGGGCTTGGTGCGGTCCGAGTGAGCTAGGTCACGCCAGGTAACATAGAGCACGTCTGCACGTGACCATTTCGAAGACGCGACGATGGTCGGTTTGACGAGGTGCGCGGCGCCGTGCCCTAATTGGCCGGCAACTGGGGCGAAGGGCGAAGACGCGACGGTAGTCGGCGTGATGGGAGAACCGCGCGTCGTCGTACCCTATTTGGCTGACGACTGGGACGATGAGCAGACTGGGACGATGAGACGATGACGATGTATGTACGGCGTCGTGCCATGATTGGCCGGCAGCCTTTTGGGGAACGACACAGCACTAAAGCATGCCCGACCACACGGCCTGAACAAAAAGAGAGAGAACTATTATGGGAATCCTGATGACAATACACCATGTTTGGTATTAAAAAACCAAAAATGAATGACAAAAATCAGAGTGAAGTGTTTTGTATTGCCTGTAATCACAAACAACGTAGCTATGTGTGAAAATGTACTGAGGTGTCATGTTGTTGACTTCTAACCAATTGAACTAGCTTTCGTTCAAGGTGGACTTAAGCTGGTTGGCCGTGCTTTTTTATTATATTTTTCCTGAGGATACCGTGTTGTGAGTTAGACTCGTTGTGATAGCTCATTCATTACCTATAATTCATTTGCATCTGCTTTGACATCAAAACATTGTTTTTAAACACACTAGAACTATCATAGACAAGCCTATAACTGTGCCGTTTCCGCAATCTATCAACAAGCAATGGATATAAGAGTGGGTGGGTATCATAGTCACCCCACCCTTGGATGAGAATGATTTTTTTTTAACCAAAAAATACAATACAAGGGGTAGTTTTACAATTTATTGCTATACATTTATGAGTAGGGAATTGTCCATTTGGTATAATTAAACACAATTTGGTTCAAAATGCCATCCCATATCTCCTGTGCATGCTAGAAAGTATAAAAAGATTTTATTCAAAATACCATCCCATATCTCCTGTGCATGCTAGAAAGTATCAAAAGTTTACAAAGTCACCCCGTTTGACGGTAGCATTTTGTGCCATTTTTGGGGGCCCCTTGGCCGTCTGGGGGAGGGCTTTGGTAGTGGGAGATGAGTTTCTTTGTCACCATATCCAAAAATACCTTCTACCGCCACTGCCAGGGGTCTACAAAACGTGGCAAGAACGATGACAAGATATTTGAGGGCAGCTCAAATCCTGCCCTATTTGAGGCAGGATTCATTAGATCAAATTTAGCTAGTCAGCCAAATGTTGTTGACCAGGGGTGGGAGGGTACTGGGTATTCAGCAAAATTACATTTTATCTAGTGTAAATTGGTTCCGAATGATGTGAGTCCCAAATATAGAATCTGTTCCAGTCGCACTTCTAACCTCCTCAAAGCTGCTCCCACTTGG
>VOPJ01002199.1:0-14857 GCA_014673585.1 Semibalanus balanoides
AATATTTAGATATCACCCTGAAACTTTCAACACATATTATTTTGCATGTTTTCTCTCACAAACTATCCGTTTTTTTTAAACGTCTTGAAAATACAAAACTTGCATCATTTTGTGAAAAAAAAGTTTTTCAAAAAAATTGATTTCAAAATTCAAAATTTTACAATTTCGAGATAGCCATCTGAAAAAACAATCAATTCTCTACCGATGATTTTTTTGCTAACACTTCTCTTCGACACACAACTCTCCATGAGTGCTTAACCTTGCAAAGATTGTGTGTCAAAACGGCCGAACACGCCCCCCTAAAAACTGTCCTGGACCCCTTCCTAATAATTCAATTTGGAAAAAAGTAAACCATTCGATGCGCAATGAAATGTTAGGAAAAACCAGTAAGTTTGAAGATTCTGGGTGGAGTTATGAATGACCCGTACGCGAAAAACCTCAAGGGGGGGCCGATTCGCCCCCCCCCCCGACAGTAATAGGGTTAAGGGCCCTACAAACGAACAATTAATATAGGCCGTTGCTTAGCGCACTAGGTAGGTATAAAGACTTTAATTGTTAGCCAACTGTTTTTCTAGGACTAACGATTTTATAGCAACGATATCGTGGCGCAGTGAAACAGTTTTTTTTTCAGGCCGGATTTGGCCAGTGCCGACCGCGTCATACTATCACGGTGGTTAGTGCCGGAACATGTGATCACCGCAAACCAATATTGGTAGAAAATCGTTGACGTTTGACAATACTTGTATGGACCGTCTTATTTTTATCCACCGGCTTCTGTCTAAATTGCATTACAAAGATTAGGAGCGCGCGCTTTAATTTTGCAGTTTCGACGCCTAACTGGAGCTACTACAAATGGGCTTACGGGACCGGTCAGCTTTTAGCAAGGGCCAAGGCTCAGATACTTTTATGTTACACGATAGAGCTACGATAAAGCTTTTAGTAACCCTTCGAACCGATAGTGCAGTCCGTATGTTTTTGGGTGCATTCCGGAATATAGTGCGTGGTGACGACTGACTCGAGGTTCCGAGGGGCATCGAAAACGTAATGGACCACTTTCATGCACGTTACGTGTGCGTGTGCGTGTGCGTGTGCGTGTGCGTGTGCGTGTGCGTGTGCGTGTGCGTGTTGCGTGTGCGTTGTGCGTGTGCGTGTGTGTGCGTGTTCGTGTGGTGTGCGTGTGCGTGTGGTGTGCGTGTGTGCGTGTGTGCGTGTGTGCGTGTGTGAGTGTGCGTGTGCGTGTGCGTTGTGCGTGTGCCGTGTTTGCGTGTGCCCGTGCGGTGTGGCGTGTTGCGTGTGTGTGTGTGTGTGTGTGCGTGTGGTGTTGTGTGTGTGTGGTGTGTGGTAGTGTGTGTGTGTGTGTGTGTGGTGTGTAGGTGTGGTGTGCGTGATGTGTTCGTGTGTGTGTTGTGTGTGTGTTGGTGTGTTGTGTGTGTTGTGTGTTTGTGTGTGTGCTGTTGTGTGATGTGTGTGTGGTGTGTTAGTGTGCGGGGTGTGGTGTTTGTGTGTAATGGTGTGTTAGTGTAGTGATGTGTATGTGTGATGGTGTGTGCTGTTGGTTGCTCTGCTAATCACGAGTGTGTTGTGTAGCATCTACAGTGTGTGTGTTGGGTGTGTGTGTGTGTGTGTGTGTGTGTGTGTGTGTGTGTGTGTGTGCGGGTGTGTGTGTGTGTGTGTGTGTGTTGCGTGTACTTTATTTAAATTTGTGAAACGTCGCCAGTGGGGCTGTGTTCCATGGAAGGAATAAATCGATAAACAATAGGTAGGGCTATAATGTAGTTTTAAATATTTATTTGTAATCTGTTATCCATAATTTTTTAGTTGATGACACTGGTTTCCAAGGTAAATTATGATCTGATTTTAGAATTGGTTACCGACATTGGAAGCAAGAATGCAAGGAAAATATTGATTGTTTGAACTTGATTGTTTTTTACCTGCTCGATTTGGGGGCAACTTTTTGAACAGGCAACACTGACCTTATTTCATCTTAGGTCAGTGACTTAGGTTGATCTGTGGAAGCGCATGGCCCTGTAGAACATACAATTATGTAAAATTAATCCCATATTTTGAGTCAGCGTCACAAAATGTCATAGTAACTACTAATTGCCAGAAGCCAAAAGAGGTCATCTGAGGTCAACGAAGGTCAGTGATCTCGGTTGACCTCTGAAATGGTCAAACAAGGTCACAATTCCAGTGGAAGCCACAACTATCAACTGGAAACACTTTTGTGTATGCTCTTGAACAACACACACGCATAAACTGCACAGTTATAAGGATCGATACTACGAGACGCCATTTGCGCCTGACATTACCTAAAGAAACAGGTCAAAGCCCAAAGGTCACGAGTCATGGGGGGTTAAAAGATCGAAATTGTCAGAGTATGTGTCAAATTGTTAAAAAGTACGATACTGAACATTTAATCGAAATCGGTTAATAAATAAGTGAGATACTTAATAAAAAGTGACATCCCCTCCCCCTCCCAGGTGCGGACCCAGGGGGCTCTAGGACAACCCCTTCCCCTCCCCGCTGAGCCAGGTCGCGTCCAGAAGGCTCAATTTGTTGTATGTCCCCCTCTGACCGAAATCCTGGATCTGCGCCAACCCACTCCCCTACAATGGCGAGGATTAGCGGCTAGTCGTTATTTTTGTACTTGGCAATCAGATGTTTAACCAGGTAAATATGTTAGTACATGATATAGAACACTCAGTGGTGGTCGCAGGGCGGGCATGCAGGCCATCCCCCCCCCACCCTAGGGAAATTAGGGGGCCAACATATATTCCCCCAGTGACTGGTGGGTCCTTCGGGCCCACCAGTCACCCGAAGGGCCCACCTGGGTTCCTGGTCAGAATGGGCCTTTTTTAGGTCAGAGAGGGTCTTCTGGAACCAGAGAAGCCCAACTGGATGCCAGAATGGCCCCTTAAAGGGACACTGCCAGTTGCCACCTTAACATTATATTTGAGTTGAGATAGCCATTTTTGGCTGTTTGGCATTGAAATTATGTAAAGTATAAGTTCAAACAACCGCCGAGGTCGAATCACAAAGAAAATTGAGTTTGATTTTGACATCTGTAAAATCCCCAGTCCCCAGTGTATTTGAATGAGGACCAGGGTCCGATGACGTCGTCACTCTTTAACTAAATGTTGATGACAGTCGACTTGTTTTAAAAACATTGGCCATACATTAGCCAATACACTAGTCATACATTATGGCAGCGTGAAAGGTTTTCTCTTATTTCCCCAAATTCCCTTCATATGACGTCATCAGCCCAAATACTAAACGTATTTTTTATGAAACTGAGCACTTTTTGTGAGAAACGAATGTCATAATCGTGTTCAGCAGCAATTACTTCATATTTTGCAACACAAATGGCATACATTTGAGAACTTTTTGGAAGGTGGCAGTGGGTTAAAGTTCGACCTCAACATTAAGGCTAAAGCGAGTCCTCTCGAGACCAACGTGAGCCCTCTGGAGCTCGGAATGGGCACTCCGGAGATCGGAGCAGCCCTTACGAATACTGGAGGGCCCCTACACAAAACAGAGAGCCCCTGGAAAGTTGAAAGGGCCCCTGTGCAGGTCAGAGGGGCCCCTCATCAGACTATAAGGGACTCTGATCAGGTCAGAGGGTCCCCTGAGCCTGAACACGTCGAATTAGCCACTAGCCAGCGCAGAGGGTCTCTGTGCGGGTCGAAGGGCCCTCTGAGCATGTCAGCAAGACGATAAAGCAGCCAGCGCAGTCCCTTGCCAGGTCGGAAAGGCCCCCTGCGAGTGCTGGAGGGCCCCTGGACAGACCAGAGGCCCATGGAAAGTTCAAAGGGCCCTTGTGCAGATTGAAGGGGGCCGCTAACCAGACCGAAAGGATCCGTGGGTGGGTAAGAAGGGCATAATAAATTGGCGGGGATGGGGATAAGAAAATGGGCATAAGAAAAATAAAATGTCCAGTGCGGAGGGGCCCCTAAAGGGCAAGTCAGGGGGCCCCTTGAGCATGTCGGCAGGGCGACAGGGCAGCCAGCGCAGTCCCTGGCCAGGTCGAAGGGACCTCTGAACAGGCCGAATGGGCCCCTTGATACACTAGAGGTGCTTCTTTGAATGTCAGAGGGATCCCTGGTCAGTCCAAAAGGGCCCAAAGCACGTTGAGATCCCAAACAAAGATTAAATACAAGGAGGAATTACACAATAAAAATAAAGTAAATTCGGACATTTAGGGTATATTGTTGTAACAGTCCTCGTAAGCGATTAAAGGGAATTTGGTTGCATCCGAAAGCTCTGATTGTAATATTTGTCTTGTGGAGTAAATCCTCTATGTACTTAATTTATATCACGGATCACCCCACTCCACATCATGTCTTTTCGCGGATCCCAGCTGAGCCCCTGAGCAGGTAGGAAAGGCGTTGAAAAGGTCGGAGAGGCTCCTAGACGATTTGAAGGGCACCTGGGCCTTTTAACCCTATTCCTGGAGGGATGAAAAGTATACGAATCTGTCGGGGGGGCTTATTCGGCCCCCCCCCTTCAGATCCTCGCTGCCATAAAGATCTAGAAACATGAAACTTGGTGTGTGGAATACGGTCAACAATGAAACTCTATTTTGCAATTTTGGTGACCTTAGGTCATTATCTTCAGGTCAATGAGGTCATCAAAATTATTTTTGTCACAACATGATATTTTCAGGAAACGCTTGCCATTATCTGCGGGAAACTAATGGCAGTTAGGAGGAATCCGGAAAAATCAAAAACTGTAAAGCGGTTTTCATTTTCTTTCATCTCCGTAATGCATCAGAAATGACGTCAAGGTCAATAGTTTTGATGTAGAGGTCAATACTGTTAAAAACCTGTTTTTCAGCAAATGTTTGTTCGTTTTAATACTTTTTATCTAAAGCAGGGGCGTATCCAAGGGGGGATCTAGGGAGTCTAGGATCCCCCCCTGAGATCACAAAGGCCCTTTTGGACGCGGCCCGTTGGGCCCCCGGAGGGGCCTAAGAAGGCGCCTCGGTGCTAAACAGGCACGTAGCCAAGGAGCAGCCTTCAGCAGGCCCTTTCAGACTCCTTTAGGGCGTCCTTGAAAGACCAGATGGCCCTATTGGATGTTCACAAAGAGCGCTGTTCAATCAACGTGTGCAATGTCAGAGAGGTTCCTTGTCTAGACCGGAAGGGCCCTGAGAGGGTCACAGGCCCCATAAAAACGTCGGATGGCCTAGCCAGCACAGAGGGGCCCCTGGAGACAGATCGGAGGAGGCCTTGATCATGAAGGCAAGGCGCCAAAGCAGCCAGCGCAGTCCTTGCCAGGTCGAACATAAGCCTCAGAATACTGGGAGGGGCCCTGGACAGACCAGAGGGGCCCTAGGAAGTTTAAAAGGGCCTTCTGTTCATGTCAAGGGGCCCCTGAACCCGACCAAATGAGCCCCTGGTTGGGTCAGAAGGGATCACCAAACATGCCTAAATGGCCCCCCTAGTTCCGCACGAGGCCCCAGGGACAGGTCAGAGGGAACTGGGCAAGTCAGAGGATCCCTGGGCATGTTGAAGGGCCCTGCCGAGGCCATGAAGGCAAGGCGAGAACAAAGCAGCTCGCACGGTTCCCTATCCAGATGAAAGGGCCCCAGAAGGCTGGAGGCCGCACTGGAAAGTTAAAAGGGCCCTGACAGATAGGAGAGGCCCCTGCACCAGACCGAAAAGGGCCCGTGGGCTGGTAAGAAGGGCCCCTGAACATGTTGAATTGACCCCTAGCCAGCGCGGAGGGGCCAGGGCAAGTCGAGGGGCCCCTTGAGCATGTCGGCAGGGCGACAAAGCAGCCAGCGCATTCCGACCGGAATAGTCGCTGGGCAGATCGGAGGGGCTTCTGGGCAAGTCAGAGGAGCCTCTGGCTAGACCGAAAGGGTCCCTGGGCCGGTTGGAAGGGCCCTTGAACATGCCGGATGAGTTTCTAGCCGGACTGGAGGGACCCCTGGCCAAGACGGAGCCTGTCACAGCACCTGTTCACAGGTGCTGTGAACAGGCCGAATGGGTCCCTTGACACAAATAGGGACTTCTGGCAAGGTCGAGGGGTTCCCAGGCCTAGACCGGAAGGGCCCAGAAGCACGCAGAATTCACTATGAAGATTTTTTGGGGGGCCCCAAATTAACAAAAGGAAAAAGGGGCCCCCCCCCTTTTTCCCTTCTCCACCAAAAAGAAAAAAAAGAATCTTAAAAAATCTTAAAAAAAAAAAGGGCCCCCGCTTTTCGGGTATTATTGTAATACCCTTCGTCAGCCTCTCGCCTCTCGTCTTCAAGACGGGCAATGGCCTGTTACCGATTATATTAGCTCCACAGTCACAGTCACAGCACGAGACCAGCATGCCTCGCGCCGCCCCAGCTCAACTGTACCCGCCCTCGCCCGGGCCGACTCCGGGCGCGCGCTCGGACCACCTATCGCATCGTGACCAGGGCCGGCGGCGATCAACACGTGACTCGGTGCCCCGCAGGCACATGAACCCGGGCCGGGGCGGGCCGAAGACGGCCGCCGCGTCCTCGGCAACACGTAACAAGTAATCTTAATACTCCATTACGCTTACAAGCGTAAACCCCAACGTACCCACCACAGCATCACGCATTCACAGCTACCCGCAGCTATGAAAGGCGCACGATTCGTTATCGGCCGCAACACCAGAACGCACGCACGCACAGTATCGTTTGTCCATAGTATCGGCTACGTGCCACGGCGCACAGGTCGTCGGTGCAACACCCGACGTACACAACTACAGCAATGCGCCGCTCAACGTATCGCGCTTATGGCACGGCGCACGGTAGCCGTCTCGCCGGGAGCTGGAACTGGCACCCACTCCAACGGCAGCATGTGGGCACCAACCATCACCAGCCCCTGGGGACACAGACATTAAATGTAAAGGATGTGTGTGGTTTCCAAAGGCCCGCCTACACTGCCAGAGTCGAGTTAATTCATTTAACTGTGCTTGCGCGCAGTATTCTTGTATCTACGTATTTACGGGACGGGCAGGCGGACCGCTTCAAGACGGCTTAAGCAGTGCAGCGGCAGTTAAAGGAGACTGAATCCAAGCCTTATTACAAGAGGAACGTCAGTCTTACAGTTATACCAATTTTTTACTTTTAACTGTTGACTCCATAGATCACGCTGAAAATCATCATATAGGCAGATCGCGACGCACTTATACTGAAAATCAAAATATGAAAGAGGAACAACAAACCGTTTTTGAGTTACAGCAATTTCAAAATTTCGAGAATTTCGGTTGACAACATATATTACGCTGAAAACCACCAAGGTATCTTGACGCGTTGATTCTGAAAATCCTAAATATCTCAGAGGGACACCAAACCATTGTTGAGTTATAACAATTGTTAAATTTTCAAAAAATGTCGACACCATAGATCACGCTGAAAATGACTATAAAGATCATAGATCTTGATGCAGTGATTCTGGGATCATGATAAGCTTGAGAATGGAGAAGAAGAAAAAAACGTTTTTTTATTTGTAACAATTTATAAAAAATGTCCTAACGAAAATTGTGTTTGTTTTCCATTTTAGATACTATGATTTGTAGAATCAGTGCTTCGAGATCTGTCTTTAGTCATTTTAAGCGTGATCTATTGTGTCATTCAGACTTTATGTGAATGTGCATGCACAAGAATGGTGCGTTGTTCCTCTTAGCTATTATGATTTTCAGAATCAGCGCATCGAAATCTGTCTATAAAGTCCTTTTCAGCGTGATCTATAGTGTCAACTCAAATTTGGAAGATTTTGAAATTGCTATGGGGGAGGAGGGGGTAACCCCGACCCCCTAAGCTCTCATGTGTCTCAGAAGGAATGTTGCAGTAGTTTCAGTGAAATATATATATATATTTAGTACAATTTATGAACAATTTGCTACCGTTTTGAACTAAAAAATATGAAAAAATTTCAAAGGATGTAAAAATTGTGAGCATTTTACAAAAAGCTTACATTTTAGGGGTAGTGCCCACCCACTATGGGTCAGATGCACTCCAAAACCGTTCATGGAGCGAAAATCCAAATAGATCCAACAAGACTCGGTTTATACCTAAAACAATCAAAATTGTTCAAGGCATCCAATGGTGACCTCTTTTTTCTCTCGGACAACGATTTCGTGGTGAAAAACAAGCCTAAAACCTGCTATGTCCAGGGTCTAGGAGAGGCAGGCAAGAAGGTGTACTGAAAGCCTGTCTGAACAGGATCTCTGTGGCAAACTAGTTGATTGCATGGTAATCGGTAGTGGCCCAAATTAAAGTGCACTCTTCTGGCTTACCAAAAATTGATTCACACTGGGAAAGTGCGATTTTGTCTGGTCTTTACACGGATATAACAATTTGTGTCGCATTATTGTTAGTAAAAACATATTCGCTTAATATCCATAAGGAAACAAAATGACTCCCACCAGTTCCCGCCGTATTTTTCATGCGCACATTTAGTTCAAAGTGTGCTCTTTCGGATTATGCAGAGATCACCTGCGCGTTTTTGCGCCAATTCAAGATATATGATTATTTCCCAGAAGCCTCACGACCAGCAGGAAGAAAACTTCATTTAAGGGACACTGCCACCTTCCAAAAAGTTGTCAAATGCACGGCGCTTGTGGTGCTCAATATGAAGTTATTGCTGCCGAACACGATTATGACATTTGTTTCTCACAAAGAGTGTTCAATTTCATAAAAAAGTAAAGTTTTAATATTTGGCCAGACGATGTCATATCAATGAAAAGCGGTAAATAGAGAACACCTTCACGCTGCCAAATGTATGACTAATGTATGGCTAAATGCAAAACAATTTGGCTATCATCAACATTTAGTAAAGAGTGATGACGTCATCGGCTCAGAATCCCCGTTCAAATACACTGGGGACTTGAGATGTTACAGATGTCAAAACCAAACTCACATTTCTTTGTGATTCGACCTCGGTGGTTGTTTTAACTTGTATCATACAAAATTGCAATGTCATGCATTCAAAATGGCTACCTCAACTCAAATATAATGTTAAGGTGGCAGTGTCCCTATAATGAAGACATTTATTAATGCCCGAGTTATTAACCATTCCGTCTTGGGTGCGCATGAAATGCTATTAGCAAAACATTCACATTTGTGAGATCAAAGCGTCAAAACATGGAAAGTTTACATGTTATGAAGCCAAATTCGTAGATTTTGTTCTAGTAGGTACTGTTTAATTGTGAATTTGTTATATAACCCTTGCACCGACAGGGCCAACTGGGGCCAGCTAACCTTTCTAAGCCAACTTAGAACAAACGAGGGACGGAAGGATACCCCCACAGATATATAAACAAAAAACTGCAGAACGTAGCGAGAAGCGAAAAAAACGGCTTTAACCCTATTCCTGGAGGGATGAAAAGTATACGAATCTGTCGGCGGGCTTAATCGGCCCCCCTTCAGATCTACCGCTGGCCATAAGAGCAGAAACATGAACTTGGTGTGTTACTTTAAGGTCAAAAATGAACTTATTTTGTCAAATTTTTTGGTGACCTTGAGATCATTATCTTCAAGCGTCAAATGACGTCAATTCAATTTTTTTTGTCAAAACATGATATTTATCAGCGAACTGCCATTATCTCGGGAAACTATGGCAGCTAGGACGGAATCCACAAAATCGCTGTTTAAAGGAGGTTTTAATTGTCTTTCACCCGTAAGGGCATGGAGAAATTGACCTCAGGTTAATGGTTTGACTGTAGAGGTCAACAAATTGTTAAAAAAACCTGTTTTTCAGCAAAATGTTGTCGCTAATAACTTTTATATAAAGTATATACGGCACTTATTTGATACCATCGTTTTTCTCTCGTCATTTGCGGTTCGAATCATATTCAACTTTGTCAAATCAAAAATTTGACCCCGGGTCAAGGTCAAGGTGACGTAAATCGGTCACATTGCATATCAAAAGACGCGTATTGACCGAGACAAACATTTTGAGACACATTTGTGATCTTTACTCGATGATTCTTTCATCGATTATTGCTAAAAAGGTGTGGTGACCTTGAATGACCTTCAAAAGGTCCACTGACTAAAAATTCATCCCTTTTCATCAAGTGGGCCTAAGATGAACATGATTACTGAAATTTTAATCTTGATTGATCGCAATGTATTAAACCTCGTTTTTCATTTTTCTCCCATATACTCTATATTGGCAAAGGTTAGCATTTGACTGACATCAGGTCATCAAATATTTAGAGTATCCACCCTGGAAAATTTTCAATACATATTAGGATGGCATGTTTTCTCTCACATACAATCCGTTTTTTTTTTTTTTAAACGTCTGAAAATAAAAACTTGCATATTGCTGAAAAAAAATAAGTTGAAAAAAAAAAAATGGGTTCAAAAAATTCAAATTTTGAAATTTGAGATAGCCATCTGGAAAAACAATCAAGTCTCTACCGATTTTCTGTTTTTGCCTAAACACTTCTCCTTTCACACAAAAACTCATCCATGAGTGAGCCTTAACCACGCAAAGATTTTGTGTGGATCAAAACGGGCCGAACACGCCCCCTAAAAGACTGTCCTGGACCCCCTCCTAATAATTCAATTTCAAAAAAGATACACCATTCGATGCGCCAATGAAATGTTGGGAAAATCCAGCAAGTTTGAAGATTCTGAGTTGAGTTATGAATGACCCATACGCGAAAAACCTCAAGGGGGCGATTCGGCCCCCCCCCCGACAGTAATAGGGTTAAGGAGGCGACGAGTAATAAAACAAATAATGTGATTTTTTATCAGGTCAATATTCAGGTCAACCGAGGGCAAAACATGTCAAATCTTCCCATATTTCGAGTAAATTGAGCATTGCTTCACATAGTCCGGGCTAGCTCGGTAGCTAAGAAAGTTTCAGATTTTGAATAGGGTCAATAGTTAAGGATCCAGATGTCAGCAAATGCTCAAAATGTCCTATAATTTTAGTTAGAAAAAACGTTTTGCTTAATAACTTTGTATTCTATTAATAACTAGAAGCAATCGCCTTTATCCTCTCGTGTTATCTTGTCACGGGCGCATCGAGTGATATATTCAGATGACCTTAGCTAGCTGTCAAAAAATTTGACCTGACTGGGTCTGTCAAGGTCAAGTCAAATGTTTTATATCACTTTGATGACAATCGAAGAGAAACATTGAATTGGTGACTAACCCTATTATTCTGGCCCCAAGATATAGGAAATGACGCTTATATATTGTACGGAACAAAATATTACCCTGGGGGGCACTATGGATTTGACCTTCAAAGAAGTTCACGGATAAAAATTTCACAACATGACTCTTCTGCATAGTCTCCAGTAAATAGTGACAGTTAAGTGAAAAATCGGTGACACAGATTTAGCTAGTCATGCTTCAATTTGTCGCGCAATCTCTCACCGCCACGTCGGTGCGAGGGTTATATGATTTGGGCGAATATTTTCGGGGGTCCTAAGGCCTAAGAAGGGGGTAGGCGGTGGCGGCGGTGGTTGAAAGTAAGGGATGACTATTTTTTATCATTACTTTACATCTCTATATATGGCTAGGCATCAATTTCAGTCAAAATCCCATAATTTTAGCTTTGTTCTTCGATGAACGGTTTCTTGAGACCCATTCTGACCCACTGCTGCCATGGGGTAATGCCGTCCACCTAGGATATCCCATAATTTTTATGGTGTATCCTGATTGAATGTACAACCAGGACTAAAATGTGTAACGGTCCTGGGTGTAAACCTGTAGTGACGGTCTTGTCTGACTCAGTTTTTCAGGATGTGTTGGCGCCTGACAATACACTAATGGGTAACAACTAGATTATTACAACTGGCGACGAGAGCATCGAACATGCAGATATTGTGGATTTTTGCCGCGCTGGCCACAGCTGGAGAGACATGTGACCTCGGCACCGACCCCAGCCAGTTTCTGGATCGCTTCGATGACTGGTTTGAAAGTCAGGAGCTACTGGTGGACTCGATCACCAACCTGCCAGACGACAGAAAGCTGAAGTTGTTGCTACTGTGGGGTGGCAAGGAGTTCCGCAAGTTTGTGAAGGATGCGGGAGTTGTCACATCTGGTGAGGGGCAAGACGCTATCAAGACAGCGTTAGTGAAGATACGCGCTAGGTGTGGGCAACATGTAAACCTAACGATGGCAATGTACAAGCTGATGCATGCCAAGCAAGGTACAAAAAGCGTCACTGAGTTCGCCAATGAGGTGAAACAAGCTGGCTGCCAAGCTGCCAGCTTAAGACAGTAGCCTACACCCCTGGATAGAGCGAAGAAGATGCGTATATCTATGGGACATCAGACGAACGACTGCGGCAAGAGGCTCTGGCAAGATATCTGAATTTTGACAGCTTGTTGCGGGCGGCTACAAGCTACGAACAATCTCGCAAGGCATCAGGTCAGATCAGGTCAGGGGCGGAAGGTTCAGAACCTGTGAGAAAGGTGCTTGGTGTAGAAGATGTTGAGGCCGTTGTCGCACGGATGATATCGCACAAGTCACCAGGCAAGTACAGTGTGCGCCCAACACCAGAGATGTCTCACCTGGCCACAGGGGGTGCCACAGGGACGCAGAAGTGCCCGAACTGCCCACCACACTTCAGACCACACGGACAAGGGAGATGTCCGGCCCGGGGTAAGACATGTGTGGCGTGTCAGAGGAAACACCACTTCGCAGGAGCTGCTAACTGCAAGGCTGCATCAGGCGGGGTGCGCAGGATGGAAGAGTATGAGTATGAAGGCGAGGATGTAGGACGAGTTGTTGAAGTGGGGAAGCTGCACGCGGACCAGGGAAACCATGTGACTCTGCAAGTGAATGGGGAACCCGTGCGTTTCTTTGTGGACTCAGGCTGCAGTAAGACACTCCTCCCATCCCGCCTGTACAAGACATGTATGGGACGACTGGAGAGTACCTCGGTGAGGTTTCGGCCGTACGGCACCAGCAGCCAGCTGGAAGTCCGAGGACAGTTCGGCGTGGTCCTACGCAGCAAGAGTGGGGCTCACGTTGACACGACGGCCTATGTCGTGGACGGCCATCAGGTGGAGCCACTACTCGGAGACGTGGATGCCAAGTCACTGGGTATCCTGCAGATCCACAGCGAGGGCAGGGCAGCTGAGACGGTGGGTGGCATCACCAGCTCCCTCCGTGACTCGGGAGTCGCTGTGGCGGCGAAGAAGGTAACACCAGAACCAGTTCCAGAAGAAGAACGACGCCAAGTTGACGAATTGGTGGGACGACACCAGCAGGTCTTCGAGGGAGTGGGGCTACTGGAAGGTCAAGAGGTTCACTTCCACGTCGACGGCACGGTGGCCCCGGTGTCTGCTCCTTACCGGGCCGTGCCACTGGCGTACCAAGACAGGCTCAGCGAGCATCTAGAAGAGCTGCGCAAGGCTGACAAGATCGAAGATGTGCCGCCGGATGAAGACAGCCCGTGGATCTCGAACGTGGTGATCACAGAAAAGAAAGGACAGGGTCAAATCAGGATGAACATTGACATGAGAGAGGCGAACAAGGCACTACAGACAACGAAGAAGCACGTCATCACGGTGCAGGAGATGAGGCACAAGCTGAAGGGGGCCACGAGATTCTCGGAGATGGACATGAAGCATGGGTTTCATCAGATCAAGCTGGCACACGACTCCCGGCCTATATCGACGTTCCGGACACACGAAGGTCTCCACAGGTTTAAGGTCCTGTTCTTCGGGCCCAGCCCAGCTCCGGACCTGTTCCACGAACGTGTCAGCCAAGCTCTGCATGGACTGACAGGCTGTGTGTCCATACATGACAACATCCCTGGTCTGGGGGACAACGCCAGAAGAGCACCAGACGAACCTGGACAGGTGTCTCACGCGGCTGGAAGAGCGTGGCCTGACGCTGCGACGGGAAAAGTGCACGTTCGGCGCGACATCCGTGACGTGGTTCGGATGGGTGTTCTCGGCATCAGGAATGTCCGCCGACCCCAAGAAGCTGGAGGCAATCAAGACGGCAGGACGCCCCGAAACAGTGGAGGACGTGAAGAGCTTCTTGCAGGCCTGTCAGTTCAACGCCAAGTTTATGTTCGACACAGAGAACGCATATGCACAGGCAACAAGACCACTGAGGGAACTCACACACAAGGGCCGGAGGTTCCAGTGGAGCCCGGAGTGTGAGGCGTCTTACCAGGAGATCGTCAAGGCCATGACCAAGCGGACAACAGCAGCTGAGAGGTCGTTGTTCGATCTCAGCCTCACACACCAAGCACGTCGCATGAACGCGGGGACCGGAGGCAAATCGAGCTTCCAGCTTGTTCCAGGAGGTGCCAGGACGGCCACGTAGGATGCCAGTACGGACCACGCAAGTCGCGCCCTCACACCCTTCGGAGAGGAACTACTCACAGTTCGAGAAGGAGTCGCTCGCGCAGGCGTGGGGTATCAACTACCATAGGCACTACCTGCTGGGGATCGCCTTCCAGACCTACACCGACCATAAACCGCTTCTGGCAGTCTACAACAACGGGCGGCGCGGCAACGCTCGTGTGGAGCGGCACAGGCTGAAGGTACAAGAATACACCTTCACGGTGCATCACCTTCCTGGGAAGACGAATCCGTGCGACTACCCATCACGTCACCCGAGGCCGTTGGACCACTTCACTGAGACAGAAATACAGGGCATGGAACCGGAGACGGACGATGAGATCTACATCAGCGCTCTCATCACCAACGATCTGCCCGACGCCGTGGACTTGGAGACGGTTCAACGTGCTACAAAGGAGGACCGTGTGAGCCAGAAGCTGATAGGCTGCATACAAAGAGGACAACTCGACAAACGCGACGAACTGATGCCGTTCCGGTGGGTGTTCCAGGAGCTCATGTACGCTAGAGGGGTCATCCTTCGCCAAGACCGACTGTACATCCCAGATGTGGAGCTGTA
>VOPJ01002200.1:0-15898 GCA_014673585.1 Semibalanus balanoides
CCCCCAACTTCGAACCCGTGGCGGAGCCCTTGGATGTCGCCGAAGCCTGATTGGGAAGTCTGAAGCGGGGGTGGGGGGAGGGGGTCGACCCCCACATTTTGCCGGGAATGTTAACAATGTATCGTCAACATTGTCTTTGTAGCAGTCATAATTCTGCTATCCACTGTGAAAAACTGGGAAATTTGGACATGACGCAAATTCGGCTGAATAATACCAATTTGGAAAATGGACAAATGAATGTCACTAAATGTCGGTAGAGGCTCTCATTGGCGGTAATTTTATATCCCAGAGCCCACTATCTAATACAATTGTAACTTTTGAGCAGGCTACATGTTTAGCTAGTCTGCTAAGTTTCGGAAAAGGCGACGCGAACGCAAAGACGCAGACATCGGCACCGGGAAGCTGCTCCAGTGGAACGGCGCCCAAGTTGCTGGAGCGGAGAGTTTAAAGTGGGGACCAGGCCAAGACCATCTCTCCAAGCCATACCCCAGGCTGAGGCTCCTCTAGATCCACAGGGACAATTTATGCGCAGAAAATTCGTTCTTCTTTTGTCTCCTGTTGCTTTCAAACCCAATGCACTGCTACCAGATGCTTGCTACAGTTTGGTGCATGCTACACATGTATACAATGTTGTTCTGAAAAAGTATTAGCATATGGACTACTGAGCGCTGATTGCCACCGGTGATCGTGATTGACTATCAGAGGCAGTGATGGATCTAGGTTTCGAGTTAGGGGGGGGGGGGGTAAATTTCGAAAAGTTTCGTTGGCGCAAATTTGTTGACCGTCAGCAGAATCCTATTGTATCCAGTTTTTTTGTTTTTTTTTGCTCAGGGGCATGGAACCACGTCCCGCTCCCTTGGCTTACGTCCCAGGATCCAGAGATATAGAAACATCACAAGAAGTGGGAAGACCAGTGCAATTTTGATCTCATCTTAATATAAACCCATCCAATAATCAATATGTACTATTTTTGCAGATTCTGGGCTTTTCTGGTCATGGTAAACCTTTAAGCACCAGCGATTTTTCTCACCCAAACAAAATAACGTATCTTAGCGCCAAAATAAAAAGTGATGGGGCTGGCCCACTCCCCAGCCCCTCCTGTTCCTATGACTATGCCCTGACCTGACCCTCCTTCCTAATGGAAAGGAGACTATAAGACTCTAAAACAACAAAGGGCTACCCACATATAGGAAACTACTGCAAGACACCCATGCTCGAGGTAAGACGTCCCACCCAAAGTGTCCGATGACATGTGTCCGAGCATAGATAACAGGAGACTCATAGATAACAGGTCTCCTGTTATCTATGGTCCGAGTTATGGTTCAGAAACCGTGGCGACGCCATTGTTGAGCGGGATAAATCACGACTTTCTGGGACATAAATCCCAAACAGCTGGAGTGGTTTGGGAAGGGCAAAAACATACGTTTGCCTTCAACTATTTCGTTTTTTTGTGGGGGGAGGGCAATTGTCCATTTTGCCCAACCGTAGATCCGCCACTGATCTGAGCTAATGTAGGTATATGCAAACTTCATTTATTTTATTATTTTGCATTATACCGAGATGTGCAACCAAGAAAATGGGTTACCTCCTTAAGCTTTTCTCCACTCGCCGTCAGGTTCCAATATTAAGATTGCGTTTTCCAC
Organism: Semibalanus balanoides; assembly: GCA_014673585.1. Taxonomy (NCBI): domain Eukaryota; kingdom Metazoa; phylum Arthropoda; class Thecostraca; order Balanomorpha; family Balanidae; genus Semibalanus; species Semibalanus balanoides. The sequence goes on from VOPJ01002200.1 coordinate 1,644, forward strand.
GACCTAAAATTAAACTTGCCACGCCTCTTGGCGCAATAACTTCATTAGCCATCCCAATAACGAAACCATCGTCCCAGTATTCGGTTCGTCATAACGCTGAATTAAATTAAAAACATTTTAAGCTTCTTATCCTCTACTAAAGTACGAGGCTCGCCGGCTTTATTTCTGAGTTGTATCAAACAAACCCGTGCAAATTTCGCGCCGCTTCGCGGCGCTAAATAACAAAGTGATACGCGGCACTAAATAACAAGTAATAACAAACATTTAACATGAAACTTCACATTAGGTACAAATGCTGCAAAGACTTAAAACGCACATTTAAAGATGGGCGCATTTTCCCGTCATTTCAGCAGACCCCAACTCAAAATCTCCTGGCGACGCCATTGCTGAATAGCAAACATTTCTATATTTCCCATTCACTTATATAAGGGAGGTCAGTAAATCGACCTGATCTTAGGTAACCGTTACAGCAAATCCGAGATAAACGAATTATAGGTACACTCTTATGACCTCATGATGACATCCTGCAAGTTTCAAGGCAGGCCAAGACTGTGGCTTTGGCACGACCTCAAACATTTTTTAGAGGTAAGGTCACTTGACGTGACTTGGTGACATGACCTGATATGACCTGATATTATACATCACCGAAACTTGCGCAAATGTGGGTTATTGATGCCCGAATACGTGATCGAATTTGGCGGCGCTGTACGTCGCAGTTTCCCCGCTATTCCCGAAAACAAATGCAAGGAGAGGGGTCTAAATGACCCCACCCAACAGGGCGAGGTTTAATTATAAACGCAGTTGTGCTATTTCGAAGCTTCCAGCAATGCCGGCAGCGATGGGAGTGGCGCCCCTCTAACGAACATAGGGAAATATACGTCAGATTAAGATATATGAATTTATCACAAAAAGCGACCAGGCTTCGTTGTCAAAGTGATCGGAATCCGACGAGAAAGCATGTTTTTAGGAAGCAGAAAATAGTAGTGGCGCCCTTGCACCTTAGCGCCCTTTAGGTTGTGCAATGTGCATCCACAATCATTTAGGAAAAATTACACCTCTGTCTGTCGGTTTGTCTGTGAAACAAATACAAAATATATATATGTCGTTTATATTTTCACTTGATGCATCACACATTAAATGCAGTTATAATGATAAAAATTGAAATATGGCAGCTGTGAGCCTTAAATAGTATAATTAAGCTATGATGAACACACGTATCCGTTCAAAGCATCACCCAACGCATTCGTAGGATTGAGAATACAAATTATCAAACACAAATAATGCATATCAATTCGCTGGTTGCGAGTGAACATTATGAAGCTTGTCAAGATTCACTGATCCATTCATCTATCAAGATCTATGGTCAAGATGCGGCTATTATCATGCCTTAAAATCATTATCTTTCGTGACTTGCACAATACATAGTCGCATTACGCATAGATAACACATGTGACAACAGGATAACTAAATAAATATCTGAATGTTCAAACATAACTAACATGCTCCTATATCAAGTAGGTATGTCATTTCTGAGAACTAAGGCCATGGGCGGATCCAGAGGGGGGAGGGGCACGAGGGGGGCCTCGTGCCCCTCCCCCCCAAAAAAAAAATCGGCGCAAATTTGACACATTTCCTGATATAATAGGAAACATAAGCAACTTTTACTAAGAAAAGTTTGTATTATATCAGTTACTGATACATAAGCAAGTGAAATCGGTGAGTTTTCAGCGTTGTGCGATACTTTTTTGGATTTGCCTCCCCAAACTGACCAAAATCACCCGTTCTGGGTCCGACTATGAATAAGGCGACACCAATCAGCAATGCTTCAGCGCCTGGCAGAATAACAGTTTTCATCAATGTAATGTGGTTCATCGCTGACTGCGGGATCCTCATTTTCGTTTCTTCTATCATTTCTACCTCCGCCAGTTCCTGTCACTCCTCCTTTCCAAGTTGTCCCTGAGTTTATCCTGTTTCTTCTGCTATCCCATGGTCAGATTCTGCCGTTTCTTCTCCAGTTGCCAGGGTGCGCAGAATGATCGCTGCGCATCATTCTGCGGCTGCCGTTCCTGCCATTATCACGTCTCTTCCTGCGTCTTCTTGCGTCTTTCCTGCGCCTTCGTCTCCGTCCGATTGTCCGTCCGCTTGTTCGTCCAACTAAAGCTGTTCGTCAAGTTGTTCCTGTGTAGTTATATACGTACACGCCGTGCTATTGTTACCCGTCCGTCCGTCCGTCCGTCCGTCCGTCCGTCCGTCCGTCCGTCCGTCCGTCCGTCCGTCCGTCCGTCCGTCCGTCCGTCCGTCCGTCCGTCCGTCCGTCTATCCGTTCGTCTGTCCGTTCTCTTGTCCCTCCGCCCGTCCATCCGTCTGTGCGTCCGTCTGTGCGTCCGTCTTTCCATCCGTCTCTCCGTTCGTCTGTCCATTCGTTTGTCCGTGCGACTGCTGGCCCACCGCCGACCCTTGGCGCACCTCCGGCAGCGAGGTTCCCCCGAGCGCCTCTCCGACCAGCTCCTCGCTGATCTGCCAGAGCCTGGCTGCATCCTCGTCGCGCCGGGCGCGCGCCGCCGGCCGCAGCTCCTTACAGTCGGAGTAGTAGCGTCCGCTGATGGTGGCCAGCTCCGGTGCCAGCGCGCAGTGCAGGCTCGTCTGCGCTCCCTGCTCGGGCGTCTTGAACATGGGCTGCAGCAGCCGGTCGAAGCAGCCCTGGTGACGCCACAGGTCAGTGCCGACGATGCCAGGATGCACGGCGTAGGTGGTGACGCGGGTGCCCAGCAGGCGCCGAGCAAGCTCGCGCGTGAACAGCACGTTCGCCAGCTTGCTCTGGTTGTACGCCTTCCACTTGCCGTAGCTGCGTTTCAGCATCAGATCGTTGAAGTGCATCTTGCCTTGCGTGTGCGCACGTGACGAGAGGTTGACGATGCGGGATGGCGCCGAGGAGATGAGACGATCCAGCAGCAGGCGGGTCAGCAGAAAGTGGCCCAGGTGGTTCACCCCCAGCTGGAGTTCGAAGCCCTCCTTGGTCTCAGCTCTCGGGCATGCCATCACGCCAGCGTTGTTAAAAAGCAAGTTCACCTTATCGGTTCGAGTGATGACCTCCTCTGCAAACTCCCGCACTGACTGCAGCGAGGACAGGTCCAGCTGGAGCACGATCAGCGCTCCCTGCTGCTCGCCGCTGGCCGACTCGATGATGTCGGAGCGCGCCGCCTCGCCGCGCTCCGTGCTCCGGACGCCCATGATGACCCTCGCCCCGCGCCGGTACAGGTGGCGAGCCGTCTCCTTGCCGACGCCGCTGTTGGCGCCGGTGATGACGGCTGTGACGCCGTCCAGGCGCGCTGCCGACGGGTAGACCGGGTGGCGAGGCATGGCTGCAGCTCCGAGTTTGTCTGTCTGCGCTGCGCTGCGGGGACACGAAGCCCTGGAGAAGTTTCTCCGTAGGTAAAAATCCCCGGATGGTGGCCGAACGTCGAATACACGTCAGACACAGACACGTGTATGGCACTTGGCCGCGATGGTGGCCGAACGTCGAATACACGTCAGACACAGACACGTGTATGGCACTTGGCCGCGATAATACACGTCAGACACAGACACGTGTATGGCACTTCGTCAGACACAGACACGTGTATGGCATTTCGTCAGACACAGACACGTGTATGGCACTTGGCCGCGATGTCAGGCTGCACTGGAAGACAATGGCATGGCACGCTCCACAGTGCACGCGCCACACGCCCACGGCAGGTAACGCGATCAATGCTGCTCGCTCCACACTGCGCCGTCGCCAGACTGATGATAGTCTGGTGCGCGACACCGGCCCAGAGCCTATCAATACATGACTGGCATTCCTCGCCCGGCACGCGCCAATCAGCGGCTGCCTTGCTCAATGACGTAAGCGTGTGAAGCAATGCTTGCGCAGAGACGCGGCTGCTAAGTCGTTTGAGTGCCGCGGTATTCCCAGACTGTGTTATTCCCAGGGTAGGATTCCGATTATTCAGGGGGCTTCGCCCCGTCGTTTCATACTGGACAACTCGATCCGCCTGCTACTGACTATCGAGTGGGGCCGCCCTACTGTGACGTCAGGATATGGTACCCATGACCGCGAGCCCTTCCTGGACACATACATCCTTTGGGACAACCGGGCAATTGGGTACGTTCAAGCAAATCAAATGCAAAAATTGTGAAAGGCGCATGAGGGACTCCATGCCCCATGGTAGTTGATTTATACCGGGTGGACCGAAAAAAACGTTCCGAACTTCAAAACAGTATATCTGTCAAAATACATGCATGAGGACCGTGCAATTTTAACGATATAATGCCAGAACATTTGTCGACTCTTTCCTAAATTTGGATGTAGGTGCATATATTTGGTCGTAATCTATTGCACTATAAAGTAAACGTGGCAGATTACGATTTTTCTTTATTTTTTATCCCAGCAAAAAACGTTCCGAACTCGTAACGTATATTGGAGGCGTTTGGATGAGGATAGTTGTTTAGAAAGCTTGTGTAACCGATTATAAGGCTCCTGTCGATGTCTCTACTTATTTTCAAGCAAATCCATTCATTTTGTCTCATCTTATTAACTCCAAAACAAAAATGACCAATAAACTTTTTTCTCACAGCAGTTTCATTTGATCACGTGAGCGATCGCACCTCCCTCAGCGCCGACCACAAGCGTAATCAGTCATAGTTCCATTGCTTCGCCTCGATGCGGTGTCCCGAGAGTCACTCCCTCTCATACAGCCACTATTCGACAGCTTAACTCTCCAGCGGAGTCGAGCTTCTGACGGGCGGTCTCGATAACACCGTTCTCTGCCAAGGCGACGCTCTCCAGAGGACGTACGAGCTTCTGACGGAACGAGGTCTCGTATACACCGTCTTCTGCACAGGGACGCTCTCCAGGGAGTCGAAGCTTCTGACGAGCGAGCTGTACACGTCTTTCTGCCAGGACAGCTCTCCAGGGTCGAGCTTCATGACGGACGCGGTCATCGTACACACGTCTCTGCAGACCTCTTCCAGGGACGTCGAGCTTCTGACGGCAGGTCTCGTACATGTCTCCAGGAGACGCTTCCCGACGCAGTGATCCACGAAAGGCAAGATCGGTGAGAGATCGGCGGATCACTCGGTCCTTGCACGATTGTAGCCAACCGATACCGCCAGGAATCACTGGGTGCTCTGCTCCTATGGAAACGAGCTCCATCTTGCTTGCTTCATCGAAAAGGACGAGTGGCCAGCGAGCTCACCGGAACTTAATCCTCTGGATTACTGCGTCTGGAGCGTCCTGGCAGAGGCGGCGTATGAGACCCGCCGTGAGAAGTTCGACTCCCCCTTGAGGAGTTGAGGGCTGCGATAATGGCTGCATGGGAGGGAGGTACTCTGGGCACCATCAGGCGAAGTATCCTGCAGTGGAAGCGACGACTGAACGCTGTGGTCCGCGCTGAGGGAGGTGCGATCGCTTCCAACGACTGATTCAAATAAAACTGCAGACGATAAAAAAAGTCATATATATCATTGTTTGTTACCGAGTTCATATAAATGAAAAATGAAATGGATCTTAATAAGATAATAAGCAAGAACATCTACAAGAGTCTAATAAACGGCTTCGCGCAAAACTTGCTAAAATAATCTATCCTCATCCAAACGCCTCCACATACGTTACCAAGTTCGGAACGTTTTACAGGAAAACGCGAAGACGTAAAAAATCGGTAATCTGTCGCGTTCTTTACCAGTGCAAGCAAGCACACGACGAAATTTTCTACTACATATAAATTTAGGGAATCAATAGAAATATGTTCTGCCATTATATTGTCAAAATTTCACGGTCTTCAGGCATGTACTTTAATAGACATAAGGTTGTGAAATTTGAACGTTTTTTTTCGGCCCACCCGGTATACATGCAAAAATGTTATGTCATTGATGGTCATTATTATATTTTCGGTGTACCTAATCAATCTTGGGATAATTCAGTCTGTTGGGGTGTTCGTACCAGTAAAATCGCACCAACTTGATAAGGAAAGCCTTGCAAAAATCGCAAGACAGTTCACAGTCGCACCCTATTTCTTTCTATACGCAGCCTATCGATTAGTACTAACAGGATCGCGTGCTTTGCGTAGTGCTATTCCAGCATGCAGGATGTCCTTGCCCTTTGACCTTTCAGTGTGCATATAGAAGGTATGCACTTATACCTGATTGGGGGCAGACTGGTTATTGGTTCGACTCTGATCGAATCGATTGGAATTGTTCAATCAAAATTATTTGAATGCTAAAATAATCGATTCATCGCCGGATAATTTGATTCACGAATCGTGATTGAGTCAAAACCTGCAATGAATCAAGGGCGATTGAATCAAAAGATGTAATGATTCAAGTGCACACGGGTAATTGTGCATATACAATGCAGAACCAGTGGCTACATTCATTTATACTGACATATTATTACTGAAACAACATTTTAATAATCATATACCTAAGTATTTTTCCATTCCTGTTAATTTAAACATAAATTGAACATGAACATTTACATGTTGAATCAATCATGAATCGATTAACCTGCGCACCATTGGGGGTGTTTGAACACCCCCTGCGGTTTTATCAAGATTATGATAAATAACGGCGGCGTGTAGCGCTGCCATTTTTATAACGGCGGCGTGTAGCGCCGCCATATCCATTACGCCATATACATTGATCCTTTCCACACATTTTGCTAAATTTATGTGTTTATTTATTTGCCATGATCGCCGACGGAACAAGCAATTTACAAGCGAAGTCACTCAGATAAAACCACACGCAACGCACTGACATGCGTAAAACATCACACTCCTATTTGTATTCGAAAAGCGATTGTAAAAGCCGTTGTGAGCGGTACAAGTAAAATATATAATGGGAATACAAATACAAATACAAACATTTAAAAGTTTAAATAGAAAATAGAAAATACAAATAAAATATAAAAGTAAAGACAAAATAAAAATAAAAATAAATACAATAAAATGTAACAATAGTTACCCACAGCAACACCTATCACATTTCGGAACCATATCGTACCGTAAATAGCGCGCATAATTGACTTATTTACATCGAAGAAACATATGATTTAATTTTCCCACGGAGTGTCGAGTGACGAGAGAGAGTCTGCAAACAGGTCCACGGCAGAACATGACTCTAAGAACCGATTAGTCAGTCTGGGTAGTCTTACATAAACACCTTCTTAAAATTTTAGTTTCTTGTCGGATGAGGTCAGGTCAACAGGTCAGGTCAAGTGACCCCATCTCCCAAGAAGTTTGCGGTCGTGCCATGAACACAGTTTGCAAGGGATCTTGTATGAAGCCATCAAGTATCTACACAATGGTAATCTCGTTTTTTTTTTATAGGCATCGGTGACCTGAAGGTAGGTCAATTTTGTAACCTTCCCATAATATGTCAATGGATAAATTTTCAAATGCCTCATTTTTCGAGGATATCAGGTCAATGTCTTCTGGATGATGTTATTATAGGATATTATTTATGATAAAAGTGGTGCAAGTTTTGTTCAGTGTTACCCATCTGCAACCATCCGAGGTCAGCAAACTTTTTCGTCAATAACTCTCGGACACTAAATGAAGATAGAAAAGTGAACTATCACCATGGGTTTGTCTCGTCTAGACGCTCTCCTTATATGCTGCATTGACCTAGATTGCGATCCCCACCTGACCCTTGACCTAGGTCATTTTATTACACCCCCGTGACAGACCCTGATATTTTTCTTGAAGTAACCTTCTTTACCACATCCAGCCCGATCTTGCTGAAATTTCACGTAGCTAAGTTTAACAACAATTATACAATATAGCGCTTGGTGCAAGAAGGTTGGGTCCCCGGGTTGGAAATTTGTATCGCGGTTTCGGACTATAATGACGTTTTGGATGACGTCATATTCGCTAAAAAACGATAAATGTTTGAAAAATCATAGAAAAATAGTTTTGCAGCAAATTGCAAACGGAAAGCAGCAAATACGTAAATTTACATTCGATTTATTATGGCGATTTCGGAATGATTTTTAGTATAATTTTTGATCCCCAAAAGTCGAAAAACTTTTATTCAAAATGCCCACAAAATCAAAATTGTACAATATATTTTAAAAACCGGAATACATGTGACAGAACTAATTATAAGCAATACACAAAACAACTTTCAAAGCAATGTCTAAATTTTTGACTGAGTGATTGCTTTCTAAGTGTAAGAATCAAAGAGCCCCTATTAGGAGGCACCAAGAAGACAACAAGCACAAAATCGAAGGAAGCCTCGAAAAAGACAACCGAGGTAAGTTCCACGATGTTTAGAAAACAACACGCATAAGACCCAGAAATGAGTTTAAAAAGATAATGCAAAAGCTCAAATGGTACCTATACCCTAAACAAGCGCGACAAAAGGAGACACTTGATTTTGGTCCCCCCCCTCCCCCCTGACAGAAATCCGTGGCGCCAGCCGCCACCACTGTTCAGTTAATTGTAATTTGCAAAAACATTAAAAATAATTGAAACCACGTGACGTGTAACAGTAAAAAAATATGTCATTTGTATTGACAATGAAGCATCAGGCCTGCTAGAAGACGCACCATGATCAACAGGATTAATATATTTGCAATCATCAGTGCAACATCAAAAGAATATCGTTAAGAAATGATTACAGCATATGCAGTCCTCTGGTGTTTTCTGGTTTAGGTGATTGAGAATAAGCGTGAGCTGCGTGTCTGCGGCAGTGTGGCATTCGCAGCTTCGCAGTAGGGACATATACCGGACATATACATATACCGGTATACCGGAACATAGGCAGTAGGGACATATACCGGTATACCGGAACATACTACCGAGAGGAGTACCTCGCTAACGTCAACTATCATCTCACCATACCCGGAAAGTCCAGCCACAATACGCCGATGACGACGTCACAGAGTCAAGTGTGACGTCACGTGCTGTCCACCGGATACAGAGGTTCGCACAATCGGAAGTGCTTATGCAAGAGGTCGTGGCGGATGATGGAAGCCTAGATTCATCCATGATCCAGAGTCCAAATAGCTCAAGGATGACATGCTGTGGGCTTCGTGTGGTGTCGTTCGATTCCGGCTGCAGTGGCCGGCGGTACGGCCAGAAGGGAAAGACGCCCGTCATCTGCGACAGGGACGTCGCCTCCTTCCGAAAGTTGGGAACGGAGGGGACGGAGGCATTTTTAAGTTGATTCTTTCCATGCCACGTCCATAGACACAATGTCAAAATCCGAAAATGTTGGGGGGACGCACCCCTATGGCACCGCCCTTGTCTGCGATGATACCGTTCTTTCTTATGGTACTACCTACAGGGTGTCCCAGAAATTACCCGAACATTGCTCTTTGATGTCTTACACAAAGAAGAAGACAATTATAATTTTTGTCTTTGTTTACCAACATAGTCAAATAAACCAGCAACGCAATGATTTATTCAGTTGGGCATATCGACAGCTATATTCGCCGGCACATCCGGAAAAACACTAGCCCACGCCCGCTTTAGCTGTTGTACAAGCTCGATAATGCCTGTGACAGGTTTCTCTTGATCTATCTTTTTTTAATGATGCCCCAAAGATTTTCAATTTAATTATAGTCCGGGCTATTTGCAGGTCATATTGACTTTCTCCAAAATTGGAGGAAAAAATATCTGCACCACTGTGAGTGCTTTGGGCGTTGAACGGGGCGCACCGACCCTGCATTGAGATTGGGCTCGATCTGATCTTCCACCAACTTTCTTTTCAAAAAACCGATTCCGTCTGTGGCCGGTCCGTTCATAGTATCAAAGTATTTTTATTTTGCCATTAATTTTCTGACGTATTATTGTACATTTATGGTTTTTTTTTTTTTTAGGAAATCGACGTGCAGCTCAGAGAGAGAGCACAATGGCTCATCATTCCCCACTTTGCACTTTTTGTTGGACGCTTGACCGTTTAGCCGCGAGAACGTCTGGCACCAGTCTGACGCTCACACACGGTCGTTTTGCCGACTACGGGGGTGGAAAAGTTCATATGGACCACATCGGACCACACTACGCGATTACAGTTCTTTTTGGTCCAATTTTTGTGATCTCTAGCAAACTTGAGGCGGTGCGTGCGCTGCATTTTGGTCAATTTCGGACTTTTTGCAGCTTTGAAGACCTCAATTATAGCTTTTCGCGGAGATAGCGATGCACCGATGATTTGGATGTGATGCAGCCAGCCCTGGTTAGGTGGTGGACCAGCTTGCGCGTTGATTAGTGGCGCTTGTTAGCTGTCATCGCGACTCCATTTCTTGGCGACCCGGTGCAGGCTTGGTTTCGTCCGCGACCGGGCTTGCTGACCAGTTCGCTCATCCCCTTTGCACGCTTTAACAACTTGGTTAAAGTTGGGTGCAACTGATATCCAACTGCTTGCACGCACCGTTTTGAGGTGTGTCCAGCAAAAATCATGCCATAGCTCTGTTGCGGAACCAGGGCCGTACTCATTTGCACAGATTGCCGGTTTGCGCGCTTTGGGTGCAAAACGAAAAACAAGCCACCGCGCTTAACCTTACCTAGAAACTGACTCGGGTCACGACTGGACCTATTGGGAGCGGTTGGTGTTTCAAGGTCGACTCATGAGGAGTAATCTAATAAAAAGTTTGACAACCGTAGCTTTCAGCGGTTACAGTGCAGTAGCGACATTCACTTTAAAACAGATGTTCGGGTAATTCTGGGACACCCTGTAGTACCTACTAACAATAGATAGTATATTTTTAGAAATACCAAAGTTAAGACTTTCTACAAACGTGCAGGGGCCCGCAGTTGCTATGGTACACACTAAGGTCAAGCTTGTTTTCTTCTCTAGCGTATCTTTTACGGCGAATCAACCCTCGCCCGTGTAGGGAAAGATCACTGCGTGACTGTGTAGGAGGGGGAGGGGGTACGACCCCCTTGATGTTTGGCCCCTAATTGAGCTAGAGCTTCGATTAAAAAAACAGAGTGTTGCTTGTGATGAGAGGAAGCCATTGACATCTGATTTAAAGGTCCTGGGTCATTAGGTGACCTGTGAGGTCATGTCAAAGCCAAAATGTTATCAAATCTTGAATGTGTAAGAAATGAGAACTTATCGAGCTAAAATATAAAAAGGTCTTAGAACGCTAAATAAACGTCAAATTTGAAATCAGCATCACAAAATGACCTAATAACTGCCAGATTAAAAAGGTCATGTCAGGTCATTTGAGGTCAGTGACCTCGGTCAGGGGCGGATCCAGCCCCTCGGTTTTGGGGGAAACTTTTTGCGGCAAAAAGGTACCCCCCCCCCCCCATTTTTGTTCTCTGCAGATTTTGGGCTTTTCACATTATTTGGCATTCAGGGATTAAAGAATCGGAAAAACTCAGGAAAAATACATACAAAATTTTTTTTCCGAGAAAAACTATTTTTTTAATTGGGGAAATCACTTCTTCCGCGCGGCGTAGGGAGTCTCCAAGTCCCGAAACGCGCGGCGTTGGGTAATTTTACTCCGCCCTTCGTTCTTCCGAACCAATTAACCGCAAGCGAAGACGCGCAAGACGGGCGATCGAAGTCACAATAACGAACTGAATGCATTACCCGAATTTTTCAAAGTTAGGTTAAAATGTCAGATCATGGTAGGTCATATGAAATTTCGAGTTAATGGAGTTACGGTTCATACTTTCAATTATAATCCTTTGATTAAGACTATCGATGCACATAAAGCTCTCAAAGGTGTAATACATCTCCTGCATTAAAGGGACACTGCCACCTTAACCTAACATAAGGAAAAGTCAGCAAGTTTGAAGATAGTGGGTTGAGTTATGAATGAACTGTACGCGAAAAACATCAAGGGGGGCAATTCCCCCCCCCCTCAGGCCGACCAAGGGCCACCTTAAGCTGATCGAGGGCTCAATCAGGTGGACAGAGGGCCCCTCAAGCTACTAGAGAGCCCCACATGCCGACCTAGGGCCCCTCAGGCCTACATAGACCCCCTCAGGCCGACCATGCTGATTTTTGCCTCCTAAACCTTTTTTTGTAAATATCTTCACACACAAATTGTGTCAATTTGACCAAAAAAGCACAGTTTGAATTTTGGCGGGTGAAAACCTCAAAGTTTCACAAATCTCATAAAGCCATTTTAACGAAAACTATATTTCCTTTTTTACACGTTTTCTGCGGGCCACTTACTTGAACACTCGACTTTCCACGATTTTTCAATGATTTATTGTTTTTCCACGAGGATTTTCACGCCGTAAATATATTACGAAATCATTTACAAATGTGTAAACATAAATTTGATAATTAAGGGTTATATTCAAATCTGGATTAACCTAAAGACCATAACAAATTTAAGGGGGGCTCTTTTATTATGGGTGCCCCCTTACAAATTCAAGGTAGCACGGCCCAGTGCCCGCGCCCCGTTTCCGCCGCCTATGATTTCTGAGGATACGTAGATAGCAGCCCAATTCCTTCTGGATCATGTTATCATCGGCCATTCCTGAAGACCTAGGTGCAATTTGTGTTAAGTGACCTCTGCAGGGTCAGTCCAGGTCATCCGATGTCACCAACAATGTTTGTCATTAACTCTCGATAAATCCAATTGAAGAAGTGAAACCGCCACCAATGTGTACAAGTCAACAAATCGGTATATGGGAGAAGTGTCTCGACGAGACACGTCTCCCAATCTGCATTATGACCTATTTGGGTTACTACTAAACCTTGACCTGAGGTCAAATTTCCAAGTTGACCTAGCCTGTTCAATGGTCATCATGAATACGATTTAAAGCGCCTTGTTGAGCCGACCAACACGATGGCGTCAAAGTTATTGCCTTATCTTTATTAGGTAAAAAGATACTAGTGAAAAAAACTTATTTTGCAAAAATAGCCTTTTACTTTTGATGGTCTCAGGAGCCTAAGCTACTGACCTGAAATAAAATTGAATGACACGTTGGCGATTTCATTTTTCAAGAGCTTTCAATCGTTTTCCGTTTGTTCCTAGAGCTATCATAGTTCGCGAGATATTTGGGGGATTCTGGAGCAAAGCCCTGAAAGTGGCAAAATCTGACTTTGGTGACCTCTTGGTGTTTAACCTTAATATTTAACATGTTAAAGAAATGACCGCAATAGTTTCCGCAATACTTTTGACGAGCTTTTGAATGTGTGTTACCTTCCCCCGGCACGGCGAAGGTGGGCGCGAGCACCGGCGACGGCCGCGGGTTTAAACGCATAAGCAGTCCAAAAAATCACAGGTACCTATGATTCATGTATCCGACACTTGTAAATATCATTCTTAGACTTTTATAAGTATCAGGCTAAGACTCAGATGATGGATGATCTTAAATCGGGTCAGTCATCCAAGTTCACGTGAGGTCAAACTGCTGATTACGGTCATAAGGCGTTGGACTACATGTTTATTGGCTTTTTTTGCGTCTAGAGCGTGAAAAAAAGTTGAAGCGATATTAGTTTCAAGTAATTCAAAATATAAAGCAAAAACACAAATGCATTTTATATCCACGGTAGGTAATGCCATCTAAGGTGGTCGATTTTGGTCTTTGGAAGGTCATAATTGTCAGTCAGTTTTAATGGTATCAGCTTCAAATTTTGCACGCGTCAAATCTCATTAAGTTTCGTCACATTTTGTTATCTGACATGTTTCTGCGATATATATTCATGTTTTAGCATCTGACAATTTCGGAAAATATGAAGAAAAAAAATCATCATAAATTTAAAAAAAACGGTACAGCAGTATGATAGCCGAGTCTATTGTCAGTCAAACTAAGGTATAAAAATGCCTGTAGTGGGCGAGTTAGTGGCGTAAATAGGTGATGCCTACAACCAAAAGTGACTAGTAGTTCAAATCGGGCAGAATTCTGAAGTGAGGCAGGATTTCCGTCTGAGTACCCGTTGGCAGGCTAAAATCCTGCCCCCCCCCCAACTTGAACATACTTCCTGCGTCCCTGGGGGTGGGCCCTGGTGCCAGCAATTACCGCCAATAGAAGCCTCTGCAAGAAATGGATGTGATTGATTTTCCCATTCTCCACATTTATATAAGCAATTGGGAAACTTGTGTCATGTCGCGAAGCGTAACGCAATTTTCCACTTTTGGCTGTGGATAGCTGGATTTTGACTGCTGCAAAGACAATTTTACGATAATTTGCATTTAAGGAAATAGTTCACCATCAACATGGGTTTTGAACTGAGATAGCATATTTGTAGCCCGTGTTGAAAAACCCCTAACTGCAAGTTTTCTGGGATGAAAGGGCTCTCCAGCCGAATAT
>VOPJ01002203.1:0-12575 GCA_014673585.1 Semibalanus balanoides
ACAGATGGCCGTACCAAGTATGCATTTTATGCTGCGATTGTATTTGCGTCGTTGTACTCTTTTTAAATAAAATTAGGGATTTGCAAAAAGTCATTCAAAAAGTTGCCCCAGCCGCCGGGGCCGCGGGCAAGATCTGCCGGCATATCCACGTAGAACGCGCCCCTCTCACTTCCCTGCTGCTCAAGGAAAGCAAATTAAGAGGCGCTTCGCCGGGTCGGGGGTTTAGCTCCTATACAGGCATAGTGATTTCCAAAAACATCGCCATCGTAATTTCAATCGTGATCGCGATCACGAAGAGCTAAGCACCAAATTTGGTGACGTCATCATAGTTGTTGTATGGTTTCATACCGGATCAAATGTGAACCGTAAACGGTGACCGCGACGGTGACGCCACTACTGCCCCACCAGATTCATTGAAATGTCGCCAATGCAAATGTGTAGTCATTGAGATGACAGAAAGGTCTCAAGAGCGACTGGAATGATGACTTAAATTACTGATTCGATAATTTCATTAAAAAATCATCAGAAGTATTGTTATTTTTCATATATTTTTGCTTGTATGATTATTTTAAAGCTCAGTGCCATGCTGCAAATAAAAATCAAAATCTTCGCCTCAAAGTTTGGGGAGGGGGGGGGGGCGCCACACTCAAATAAGGTTGTAGGGGCAGCTGCCTCACTGCCCCACAGTTCCTGCGTACTTGAGCAGGAACCCTGATTTCGATGACTTCAAACAGGAACCGTGATTTCGATGACTCCAAACAGGAAACAGAATTTCGATGACTCAAAAAAGGGACCAATGGATTCCGAGCACAACGCTCTATAGACTGAGGCACAATGAGCGCTGGGTTTTACGGTGAGTGGGTATGTTTTACGGTGGGTCTGAGTAGGTTGTAAGTTTTTGTATTTATCTATTCCGAATGTTTTCAAAGGATGGATTTCCGAGGTGAGGACCCGCGCTAAGCATAACTTGTAGCGCAGGCCCTGACCTCACCACCCGATCGCGCAATTCTTGGTGTCCGGCAGAAATAAGAGACGAAAGTTGTACGTGCCTACCCGACATACCCGCACACGGTCCGCCCCGCCCATTGACGTCACCTGACCTTGAGTGCGACCGCTGCACAGTGGGACCTTTTCCCGATTAGCCGGAATTAATTCATGACGGCCAAGCTGTCATCCGCAATAAAACCAGCTGCCTTTGGGGCAGGGGCATCGCCTGGGGCACCGCCTGGGGCACTGCCTGGGGCACCGCCTGGGGCACCGCCTCTGCAGAGCTGATTTTTTCAAAATTTTGGCACAACACGCGCAATTCAGTTTTAGGATAAATCACAAAATTTCAAGACGCTAGGCATAACGGTTTAGAAGCAGCAAGCGACAAACCAACAGGGTTCTGCCCCGCCGGGAATAGGCTTAACCTTGCCTGTATTCACCTCACATAGCCTCACCATCAAATTGACTGTAGCAATCAAAGGGGCGAGTTGGGGCGCAGTTTCTGGGTCGGGACAGCATCAGAACATTCTGGCAACTACGCTGGCATGTGTCTCGAAGCGACACCCGCCGTCAAACTTTATATAAAGTTACATTTACATATTACATGTTATATACATGCGCTTCCGTCAACAAACTTCAGGTTCGATCGCACTTTACATATGCTTACCAAGGTTAACAGAGTAAGCCAATGCCAGATTCGAAAAATTCAGATATTATTGGTTCCGGGTACTGCAGTTTGAAAGGAAAATCTCAACCTTCACATTTGTCATTTCGGCAGGCTACGGGGCGAAAGGCCCCACTGTGCGCTGCCACCGGCCGCAGCTCATCCCAGTGGGGGTAAATATCGAGCGTCGAAGCGACCGAACCCGGGCTGCCACTACCGGATGAGGTCAAGAGCCCAGCGCTCAAGTTATAAGACATTGCGGCCGTTCAGGGGGAGGACGTAATTCGGTCACTGGGCCAATAGTCCGCGTGTAACCGGCATTCAATGCACGCTATAAGTGGATTCGACGCTCAATTCAGGCGTTCGATCACTAAGGGTCTGTTACCGTCGCGCCTCTAACCTCCTCTAACCTCCTCTAAGTTGCTCCAACTGCAACTGCTCTGTGTTAAAGAATACGACGGGAGCAAGTGACTGCAGCTTGGAGGAGGTTTGAGGTGCGACGGGAACAGGCCCTATGCGAGTACGGCACACTGGACGGCTACCTTTAAAACCACCACCAGGAAATACAGGAAGGCGCCACGCACAGCCATATTAAAATCATTCCGCATATTACATCCAAAGGCTACGTCACTGTTTCATTTGACTGATGTTAGGGCGATGTGCATATTTCATGTTAACTGTCCGGCGCGGACCGCGGTGCCCGGGATTCGGAGCATCGGCCTCCATCATACTACCGCACATTTTTATCTAATCACTCTGGATAGCGAGGGACCGGTGATAAACTGTTGGAAGCAAAGTGCATATACTGGAACACGCACAGAACCAGCTCAATGTTCAAAGTAACATAGGGTCACACACCCATCAGCTCCTGAAACAGGTCATCAACAGTTCAACTTGTCACTATCTTATGCTACTATCGCTATCGTGAGCGTCAAGACGCAGGCATATGCACTTTGGCGCTGACATGGACGATGAAACAATGCGAATAGCACCAACTGTCCAAAGCCCGGACCCAGGCCACTTAGCCCGCGCCGTGCCGGTGCCCGGCATCACCTTCGTCGTGGCGAGCTACTGTTGAATAAACGCTGTAACGTGGCCATTGGCAGTGACATCGAGGAAATGTTGCACCACCACAGAGGCTGTGAAATGGGTTGAGCTATACAATATTACCAACACCAGTCCTAGTAAAGTGGGTAGATATTTGATGTTCCATCAATGCTACTGGAACATCACTCAAAATATAGTTTTCGATTAGGTAAATACATTGCTTTGTATCCTCCAGTTTGACTCTGGAAAGGGAAAAAAACGCTACCAATGTATTTTACACGCGTAACCAAAATTAGTTGGAAATTAGAAGAATTGATGCAGTGCCATTGTACTATCGATCTTGGACAGGTAGTTTGTTTTGAAAACATACTCTAACTGGCGGGGTATTGATATGCAAAGCTGGTTATAAAACAGGGCGTCATCAAAGGAAGACCTTGCACCCCCCCCCCCATCAATCCGGTCCCCCACATTAGCAGGGTTTCAGCATAACCCCTACGGGAACGGGAGCAAAACCAACTGGCTGCCCTCTCCCCCCACACACTCCCTATCTTGTGACGACGCTTCTTAATAACACTTCATATCATAAACGTAGTAAGGACATGAAAGACGACGACTATCACAAATATGGCACCACGGAATACCTATTTAACTCATTTATCCGTCTACAAAAGAAGGAAAATGCTGAGTTCTAATTAAGCGGAGTGTGCCTATCCACATTGGTTCATGTTGGAGTTGTTGACACAAAGTCTGTAGAACATACTTTTTCTGATTTAGCCGATATTGCTTCATTTACCCAGATTCACTTTAGTTGCTGAGAATATTGTCAAAGTCTCGCCAATCACAATACTGGAAGTTTTAATTATCGATGGCTCGCCAGACAGCTTTCGCTTACTAGAAGCATTGCTCTTAAATTCAACGCTAAGCATATATTGTTAGTCTGCCAATAGGAAAACAACCTCGTGAGTAGTGAAAACAGCTTGCCGAACAGATCCTTGATCATGTAAACAACCCATACATTGCTCATAAAGGTTGTTTACGTCTTTAGTGCGCCCATTTAAAGGTAACATCTTCGCTACTCTGTTTATAGCGACGAATCGTTTATGAGTTTTGAACAAAAGCAATAGCAAAACAGAATACAAGATAAAAATCCAACTAAAAGGGGCTCGAGACGATGATGATGGATGATTTGGAGTTTAAGGCGCCTCATACTGTAAAGTTATGTGGCGCCCAATTGAGCTCCATGACGTGAATTTTATCGTAACACAATAAGTCAAACCATTGCTCTTTACGTAATAAAAATATATTTGACATTTAAAAAGAGTAGGCACACTCCCTTTAACTTGGGAAGTGGTTCCACTGCCACTGTGCCGGTAAATATGGCCTCTGTTCAATATGCACGAGTACCATAAGCTGAGCTCAGAATATACATGCACGGCCATTGCCACAAATGGTGTGCGTCCAGCCTAAGACGGGTATGTGCCGATACATATGATGCTTAGTAGCCTGGCTTAGAGGGGACTGAGCTCTGGAATAAAAAAAAACACAAGCTACATGTTTGTATAAAGAAGCTTACATTGCCGCCACGTAGTGTTATGGCGTCATACAAAATATAAATTTGCTGAGTCCTCCGTTAATATTCATATACCGTCCAAACGCTTATTCGTTTTTTCATCTAAGATGTGTAATGCTACTGTCAAATCGGATTTCGGAAAACGCTAAGATCCTCTCTCGTTTTCGGGTTGTATCGAAATTATTAGTTGAAAACTAGTAATTTTGAATTCAATAATATAGAAGATACCACTTCTGCCAATTTTTTGAAAATTGCCAAGATAACTCCTTTAGCCCGGCATTGGCTGGGGTCTCAGCCGAACGCCATTGGCTGGGGGGGGGGGCGAAAAACGCCCCCACCCCACCTTATCTCCGAACCAATAATCGCAGCGAGACGCGCAAGACGGAAATCGAAAGCTCTCAACGAGATCACTCTTAAGCGTACTTGAAATTTGATAAATAAGGTCATATGTCACGTCAACAGTCAGGTCGAAGGTCAAATGGTAGTTATTTTAGTTTTTGGCCATACTTCCCATCCAAAGCCGTATATTGAGACGGAAAATCGCAAACAAATGGCTCTTAATGTATAGTCATCTCTCGTATAAGCAAAGTGAAAAATGTCTGCAAGGTCAGGTCCAAGGTCAGGTCACTATTTGCAAGAGATCATGCGACATATGTTTTATGGGTTATCTTACACAAATATCTCGATTATAGCAGCCATTTTCAGATCTGAGCCGATGTAAGGTCAAGGTCAGGTCATAAGAGGTCAAATTTAGAAATATATAAATATAAATTAAAAATGCATTAATATAGATCAGTTTTGTCTCACAACACAGTGTACATTTATTTGTATGTATGGTCGGATAAAGCCAACGTACTTTCAAAAGTGACGTCAATGAGGTAAATATACTTGGGAAGCAATCAGTGATTCAAAAATAGAGATTATGGCTCTTGTAAATTCGGTTTGGGTATGTAAATATGTGGTTCTCTTACACATCTTCCGGTTTTTTGATTTTTTTATGTTGATTGTTGTGGGCATTTTCCCCCAAAAAAAACTGTTTTTTTTTTTTTTTGGCGGTCAAATCCAGAATTTCAAAAATCTGAGAGCCATTTTCAAACCCCTTGCAATTTTGGCTATACTTGCGTTTTGGATGCCTTTATTTGCTTAAGAATGGTCTATTTACAGGCCTGTTAGTAGCTTAGGCCTTTGAAAAAAGTATTTGCGCCAAAGTGGTGTGTAGTGACGTATAAATCGTTATAGCTCGAAATTTCGACGATTTTTTTTTTAATTGGCATTGAAGACGCCAATTGATGTAGGTAAGGTACCCGAAGTTTGGCGTTGATAGTGCTGTTCGTTTGTGAGCTTTTGTGAAAATCCCTGAGCGTTTTTCGCCCCCCCCCCAGCCAATAGCAGGTTAAGCCATTAACATAGCATTCTTTGTCTTGTTATCTATGTAGTAGTATGGCTAAAGTATCACAGTAATAGTTTAATATGTTGAAAAGCAATATCAATATATTAACAATAATAACAAAAGAATCAATAAGCTAGATATCATCGAACATCTTTTTAACATATAACATAAATAATGTCATTATGCGAGTCATAGCATTCATGCATCACAAAGTTCATCGAAGAAAAATACATCCGAGGTACTGAATCATAAAGTTTCCTTCCCGTTACCAATGGATGTTAGCGCCATATTACGTTTCGGTAAGAGTCAGTCACCTGACTTATATCAGTGTTCAGTGGCATGTTGGACTTGCGTTGGCCGTGAAGTCATTGCCTTAGAGACATATAATGTCAGTGGTACCTACGACGTTGGCAGGGGCGTCGCCACAGGGGGGACACCGTCCCCCAGCCGTTAGGCTGGGGGGGATTATCCCCTCCAGTTTTGACAATCTGCCTCAGGCATTTATCTGCACTTCACTCGGAAACAATGCATTTTTTTCAATATCGCATGCGTTTGGAAAAGTATGTGCTCGGCCTTTTTCCCCCTTTTTACTTTTTTCCCTTATGAAGGGAATTTGGTAGCAGTTTAAACAGCGTTTCGACAGCAGAAGACATGAGGCATGACGCGAATGGGCTCTGTTGGTTGTTTACGGCACACTTTGTGTAATGTTTCCTAATACAAATGGTGTCTGTCTGTTCTGTGCCTGTCCCTACCACATTGCCTCGTACAGTATTTTCTTTCCCTGGTTCCCACGTGTTTTAAGCGTGGTTGAAATATATATGGATAATAAGAAGCTCTTAAAAAAAGGTTGGTACATAATGAATCGAAAATGTATTGTATGGCATTAGTTAACAATTAATAAGAAAATAACAATTTATCGTCAGCGGTCAAAATCCAGCTATCCGCAGGAAACAAACTGGAAAATTTCACACTGCTTTGCGGCAAGTTTCGCCATTGATTATACAATGTCTTAAGCCACTTAAATCATACAAGGCCGGGCCCACCGTCTATTATTTCTGGGTTTTATCAGGCAAACCCGTAAAAATTTCGCGCCGCTTCGCGGCGCTTAATAACTTAAGTAAGTACCTACTATAACATGGAAATTCATATTGAAATGCTGCAAAGGAGCTTTTTTTTCGTCATTTCATCTGACCCCCACTTAAAAACTTTCGGGACACCCCCGCGAGTCGGTTTGAGATTAACGTTATTACTACTTATATGTTAATATTCCGTAGCATGTATGCTACAAGTTTGCGCTTTGCGTTTTGGTAATGCTTTTTAAGCTCGTTTATACCAAAAAAGGTGACCGGCCCAAATCCGGGGAGACAAAAATGGGGGTGCCTTTTTGTCAAAAACGTTGCCCCAAACCGACGGCTGGATCCACTAGTGTCCGTCCCCCCTCAAAATATCGTGGCGACGCCCCTGGACGTTGGCGTATGTCGCACTCAAATGCTGTTTAAGTGCGGGAGACGGGTAAAAGCCACTTAGCAATACAACCCTCTCCGAAACGGTAAAACATATGCAAAAGGTCTCACCGACTTTAACGAGGACATAACGCTCCAATAACTCCCTCATGAATAAGGAGCGAGATATTTGTTTCGATGGGCTAGGCGTCCAATGGGTCTTTTAGAGTCGGTGCCCTTCGCTAAGCAGGGCTCGTTTCGTGCACCCTGAACGCCATTATCCGACCGTGCAAATCCTGCCCACCAGCATAACTTTACACTGCAGCCTTTAGGAGCTGCAAAGCGCAAAGCCTCGGCGAGGTCCTATTTCTCCCCAATGCCCTCATCTGGGCAAAACCCGTTTTTTACCTAAATATGCATACAATCCCAGGTATGAACAAACGCTCGGCGCAGGTCTGAACTAGAAGTCCCCCTCTCCCCCCTCCCGATATACAGATGGACACTCGCGGCAGCTCCTCACCTTGAAGGCCCGTGAGGCGATGAAGTCGGCCATCGTGCCGCCGCTCCAGTTGCAGAGCTTGTGGAACAGCGTGTGGAAGAGCGGGTAGTCCACCTGCGGAGGGACGGGAAGGACACTATAGTCACAACGTTTCCTCAGGAACACCGAAGAGGTGTGTTTGAAGACACTGTCGAGACTGATGACTGCGTATCCCTGCGGTGGTGGTTCAAATATGTGCGTGGGTTGGCAATCCAGGTCAAACGACAGTTCAGTCGCGCAAGTTTACTAGTGAAGTTGCCGTGGAAAGCTGTAAATTACCTTGCATAGTAATTACCGCCTGAAGTTGTAAAATTCCCAGTTACTTTGTACATTTACCCATTGCCTTTTAGAGCTGGTAACTAGCTTGTGCAGTTGACAGAACACCTTGCACAGCTCGTAGTTGCATTATACAGGTACGAGTTACTATTGCAGTATCTAGTTACCTTGTAGAGCTGGTAGTAGTGGAGGGAGGGGTCGTGTTTCTCGGCAGGGTCGGGCATCGCTCCCCGGCCGTTACCAGTCACCTTGTACAGCTGGTAGTTACCTTGTATAGTGTCTAGTTACCTTGTAGAGCTGGTAGTAGTGGAGTGAGGGGTCGTGTTTCTCAGCCGGGTCGGGCACAGCTCCCCGGCCGTTACCAGATACCTTGTACAGAAACTAGTTACCTTATAAAGTGACCAGTTACCTTGTATAGCTGATAGTTACCTTGTATAGTGTCTAGTTACCTTGTAGAGCTGGTAGTAGTGGAGGGAGGGGTCGTGTTTCTCGGCCGGTCGGGCACGCTCCCCGCCGTTACCAGTACCTTTGACAGAGGAACTAGTTACCTTGTGAAGGTCTAGTTACCGTGTAGAGGCTGTAGGTAGGTGGGGAGACGGAGGAGGGTCGTGTTTCGTCGCCGTCGGGCACGGGCTCCCCGCGGTTACCAGTTGACGCTTGACAAGTACAGTTACCTTGGTGAATGTTAGTTACCCTTGTAAGCTGGGTAGTAGTGGAGGGAGGGTCGTGTTTCCGCGGGTCGGGCACGGCTTCCCCGGCTTACCAGTACCTTGTACAGAGACTATTACCTTGTGAAGTTCTAGTTAACCCTTGTAGAGGCTGTAGTATGGAGGAGGTCGTTTTCTCGGCCGGTCGGGCACGGCTGCCCCGGCCGGTACCAGTTACCTTGTAACAGGAGACGTAGTACCTTGTGACAGTGTCTATACCTTGTAGCAGCTGGTATAGTGGATGAGGGTTGTGTTTCTCGGCCGGGTCGGGCACGGCTCCCCGGCCGTTACCAGTACCTTGTACAGAGAACTAGTTAACCCTTGTGAAGTGTCTAGTTACCTTGTAGAGCTGTAGTAGTGAGTGAGGGTCGTGATGTTTTCTCGCCGGTCGGCACGGCCCCCCGGCCCCTTTACCAGTTACCTTGTACAAGGACTAGTTACCTTTGAGTGTTCTAGTACTTGTAGAGCTGGGTGAGTATGGAGGAGGGTCGTGTTACTCGGCCGGTCGGGCACGGCTCCCCGGCGGTTACCAGTTACCTGGTGTACAGAGACTAGTTACCTTCGTAAGTGTCTATTACCTTGTAGAGCTGTAGTAGTGGAGTGATGGGCGTGTTTCTCGCCGTCGGCACGGCTCCCGCCGGTTACCATTACCTGTACAAACTAGTTACTTGGAAGTTGTCTAGTGACCTTGTAGAGCTGTAGTAGTGGAGGAGGGTCTGTTCTCGGCCGGTCGGGCACGGCTCCCCCGCCGTACACTGTAGCGTCAGTAACTCCTCCTTGATGTACAGAAACAGGTCCTGTCGGCCACACAGCACACATTAGTTCATAGGTATACTCGAAAATAACGGAAAACAGTGGAGTTACACAATATTGTCGAGGATGAATAGGTTATGACAGATTGCACTAAAATACGTCATACACATGATTGTATAAACCCGGCCACAGTGCACCGAACGAAGCAGTGACAAGAACAGTTATTTGGAAATTGCAAAGATTTATCGTCAAAGCCGTCTAAAGCCTACTTTAGTAAGGAACACGTATGCATTAGATGGGAGTCTTGTCTACAATTGCCAACTAAAACAGCCTTTGCATTTCCCGGCCCGCCTGCCCGTGGCCAGGTGCTGCGTAGCACGGATCAGATTAAGTGGTCACCCTGTACAACTCAGACATGGTAACCCTGCGTGACACCCTCAGCGACAACAACAACCGACTGTCCTGTCACAGGATAGGTCTAACGCGATATAAATACAAATCACGAATGATAATGAATACCTAAAGCGATAATAGCCTCTGATAGTCTCCTAGCCTAGAGGCTATAGGACTATCAGAGTCTAGTATAGAGCTGATAGAGTTGTGACGGTCTCTCGCGAGGTACTGACCTTGAGCTCCTCGGAGGTGAAGAACTGCTCGGCCTCCACGCAGCGGATCATCGAGTTCATCGTCGAGTCCTCGATCGTCTGAATCACCTGGCGACAAAGACAGAGTGACGTCACACAAAGCGACAGTGACGTCATATGTCGGGATGTGACGTCATCTGGCCTATATGACGTGGCGTTCAGCGTGGCGTTCAAGATGCGCGGGGAGATAATAGGCTTTCTACATCAGCTCAATTGTCTTGGTCTAATGTGAGGTCGATTGGAGTGAGTAGTCATATTAAGAAGATATAGAGTGACTGGTGGTACTATTTTTTTTTTTTATAATACCCATTCCGATCCAATTTAAACTAAATTACAACGAACACAATTTGTTTTAGATCTCCGTGTCTCCATCAAAACTCTAATCTCCTCATACCCCGTTATTTCGCCCACTCTATTCGTTCCGTTCCGTTTGCATCGCCTGTTGCGTTATTTCGCGATAACCTATATTTCCACAATATCCGTCATATAACCCTGTAGATGCAGCGCCTTTTACTTCAAATATCATCATCTGCATCATCATCATAATAGAACTCTCTGAAGATAAATGGTTACTATCCATAAACAGAGATGATGATGATGATTTGGGCTTAAGGGCGCCTTAACTCAATGGTTATGTGGCGCCCATAGAGATGAACAGGAAATGTTTTAATCATGACCCACTGTGCGCCCTCCTGTCTCCCGCCTGGGGGCAGGGCGGCCGTCTCGGTTGACCTTGACCTGACCTTGAGCCGGTGTTTGAGCCTCAGCCGCTCGATGGCGCTGTTGGTCAGCTTGCCGAAGTTGGAGTAGGCTTCGTGGATCAGCACCGAGACGTCGATACTGGTGTCCTGCAACAGGCGGACGACAACGTGAGACCACATGAACCAACGCAATCCAATCCACATACAGAGTACAATCAATTTCGCATATAAATATAATACGCTAATACAATTCAACCCACATATGAGGTTACACCTTGAAGTGTAAAATACAATCTAATATATCCAATGCAATCCACGATATCCAATCCAATTCCACATATCCACATATCCAATTCAATCAACATATAAAATCCAATCCACATATACGTACAACCTAATCCACATTCCACACATGTAATCCAATACATTCCACAAATTCAATCCAAGGAATATCGCCGCCAACGGGCCTATAAACAGCGCGATAACTAACGCTGCGCTTTCCGACACTCCGAATTGTTGGGACCTCACAATACACTAACTACACGGTGAAAGGGCCCACAGAAGTTTTCGAGGACCTTCATAGTTTTTAGCAGCATTACGAAAACTACTGTAGCGTGAAGCATTATTATGTAGAATACTATGGCGACTGAGGAAGAAGATAAAAAGAGCTCAATAATGTCCGGATCCATGAGGCTTTCTAAAGTGGCTTTCTAAATTCCGCACTTGATAAGTATGAGTGAGTATAAATAAGTGAATGAAACGATATCGACCAACTTGAAAAACGTTGTTCGAAGCCGACCGTGCCAGGTTATTACCCATCTAGCACAACGGCCGTGTCACTTAATGAAAGCATGTTCAAATACAATAGAGCCTGGTGATTAACAGCCCATAAAACATGCTTTCCTACACGGAAACGTGCAGTCAAGAATGGTCTTCAATTCACGAGCATTACCCATAAAGTTGACAGTGCAAAGGTTTCTAGTCCATTAAGTTCATGTTTGGCGAAGCAACATCCAGACATATGCACTTAATAATATTCCTGAGCGTACTTAAGGAAGTATAATTCCCTTAGTGTCGGGTCGGTCTAAGGTCTACATTAAATACATGTCAGTAGTTAATCTGATGTCTGAAAAATATGGCTCCTCGCCTGCCTTCTTCCTGGTAACACTGCCGCACAGAAACACAACATAGCTGACATTTACCGACCGACTGGGGGTCATTTACTGCGACACAAACTACATAACAACGAGCCCCGATACAACCTTGGGAAGTGCGAAAATGATGATGATTGGGGCTTAACCCGCGAGTTACTGGGGCCGGGGGGGGGCTATTTATAGCCCCCCCTCCCGTTATTCTGCAATATCTCCTAAACCAACGTAGGTATCGTGACCAAACTTTCAGTACCTTGTCCCAGATCAATTTGAAACATTCTGCCTGATGGGAAAAGATGATGCTATGATAGGTCAACCGGAAATTACGTCAGAGTGACGTCATGTTCTGCGTTTTTTGTTGAAAAATGAGGGTTTGCGGAAACGCTGTCAAAAGTACAATTTTAAATATAAACTCAATTGTTATACACCAAACGACAGGTAATAAGTTGCTCTTTCGAACTGCTATCTCGGAATTTTGAAATTTGCTGAGATTCAAAATTTTGAGAAATCCAAATATTTTTTTTTTTAATTAAAAAAAAATCGAATTTGACACAAAAAAAACTGGAATATATGTGATTGACATGATTCCAATGAATGTGTGTAGCAAGTTTGGAGTCAATATCTTAAAAAATGACCCGAGTGACAGCCTTTCAAAGACAAAATTAGAACACCTTTACTGTATAACATAAAGTAAAAATTGCATTT
>VOPJ01002204.1:0-57790 GCA_014673585.1 Semibalanus balanoides
GGCCCCCTTGTTAACTTCTATACCAAGCAGCATAGAGCAAGGCGGTAAGAACCAGCATGTTGCCTGGCATGAGAGAAATCCAACATGAACAGTACCTATGCGATTTCTTTTCAGGTCAACGGTTGACCTTCCAGGTCAAGTGAATGCCTTAAGATCAACCACGTCTAAAAATGAATATAGATAAGTACAGTGCTTAATGCTTAGTATAATTTCCAAACGGAGAGAGATAGAGAGACACATGCTCATTGTTCAATGTTCATGTTCATTTATTAAGTGCTTGTTCACAAATGGATATTACGGTCCAGTCAATACATGCCAGGTAATCACAACCTGAACCCACGCACATGCAATAAAATGTATACGCGGCACATTGTAGGGTCATTTCGAAAAGTGCCGTCGCAATTGTAGCCGGGACGCAGAGTGCCGTCACAGGCCGCGTCAGCGCGTTCCAGAACACGGCGTGGCGACCCTATAGGGGCCGGCATGACCGGTGACACCGTAAACGGGAACGTGTTACCTATCATAAAGAGAATGCAAAGGCATCCCAGTTTTAGCATCTAGGTCAACTGGTGACCTTCGGGGTCAGGTCAATGGCCCATTGTGGTCTGACATGACCTTTGACGAAAAAGGCATAGGTCACGATGACGATATAATATCGTACCTATACACTTTAAAGTTTTGTTAGGAATTTGATAAAGTTTTGCCTGCCAGCCCCCACCACCACCACCACCACCACCACCCCATCCAGTAGGGCGAGGGTTAAGGTAATGTCCACCCCAACACTCTTCCCCTTTTTATAAATTTATCTCTAGGTCATGTCCATCCAAACAGCCAGGACCATTGATTAGCCATTAATTGTCATGTCCACCCAAATACCCTTTTAATCAAAACATCGGAGGTCATGTCCCCTCAAACCACCTTGCCTTTTCTTTTGAAAAAAAAATGTTCACCAAAGAGTATTCTAGACGCTCGTCTTATCGGTGTTTTAACGATCAACCATAGGCTTTGATTCTTGTGGAACTTTCGCGCCTTGTAGAGGGCGTGAGGTGTCAGGAAATGCTATTAACCCAGACGTGATTCACGCCATTTTGGGTCCACCTAAAACTTTTAAAAAGTTTTTGTCCATCCAAAACCGTTTTTGAGCGTATGTGTGATTTCCAGATTTCCAGCATTTCCAGCATTTATATTTTGTAAATTTGCATTACAGTACAGTAAATTTGCATGACATGTACTTGTGTCTTGTAGGTACTAATTACCATAAGTGGCGACGGGTGAAGGGACGTATATGAATACGCATACATCACATACCGTTCGCAGTTAAAGATAAATGTTCCGAGGCAATGTTCCGAGGCAAATTAAAACACACTGTGTCAATGAAGAGAACCATCAAAAAGTACTATTTTTAAGTAATGTTTATAGGTAAACGTGTTTGTATAGTATTTATATCATAGGTATGTACTATGTACCTACCTAAGTAGTTACACTCAGGGACGGCACCAGGAGCAGAAGAAAAACAGGGAAAAGGGGCAATATTAATTAGGGTCACCATTTTGCATTGTGCTGCCGCTTTGCAACAAACAGTTGGCGGCGGAAGGTATTCTCGGATGGGGGCAAAGAAGCCCAGGCCCAAGAAGCCTCTGAAAAAGTGCCCTCCCCAAACAAATGAAATAATATCTCCTTGGAAACAGGCAACGTTATGCCTTTGGGGGGCCATGGCTCTAAATGCTCCCACCCCTCCATATCTTTCAGTGGCTGCATTCCCATGTCCCATGTGAGCTGAGCGCACGTTAGCCTATATTAAACTCATGAGGCAGACATGGGCGTAAAAGTCGCATGCGTGTATAAGTCACGTGGTGTATTAGGTACTCACCCTCTGTGGGAAGGGCCTTGTCTGGCGTTTGGTGAGTCACCACTTACTGGTGGCATTTAGATAGCCTGGAGGGTTAATCCACCCCTACCCCCACCACCCCTCCCGGACAGGCCATCTGTCAAGTCTGATGGCCGGGTAATGTCACCGCAACGCAGCGAGCGGCCGACCCCGGGCGCAGCACTGCGTTTCGGGAGGCCGGCCCGGCTGTACAGACTACAGACCCAGACTGTGAACACTCCCGGCTGTACAGACTTCAGACTGGTGATCATACCGAGCAGCATGGGACTCTGTCTGGGTGCTGTTCTGGCACTGCTGCCTCTGCTGGTGTCTCTACTGCTGCTGCTGCCGGATACGACACGTTCACTGCCACAGCGCCGTAAGTTATTCGACATCATATATGGTATGCTCTCAATAGGCCTGTTCCCGTCGCGCCTCTAACCGCCTCTAAGTTGCTCCAACTGCAACTGCTCTGTGTTAAAGAACACGACTGGACCCAGTGGGAGCAACTTTGAGGAGGTTAGAGGTGCGACGGGGACAGCGACAGGCCCAATAGCTGCTCATGGGCATGGGTGGAGAGTTACCACGTAAATGTTGAGCAAATTAAAACCACAACACCCTATAGGTACAACGTTGAGTTCTCTGCAATTACCTAATCGCGTATTCTGTGCTGCTTCAAACGGTTTCTCGGACGAATGTAGCCAAGGGATCTGGAAAACTCGTATTAACACAATGCTATGTTGTTTCAGGCCCTATACCAGAGCACTGCAAGCCGTGCAGCGTACCGGCCTTCCCCTGTCGATCATACGTGCTGGGGGGACCTTTGTGTAGTTATTATTGTCCGCCTGATTGTAATCAATTAGAAGAACGTCTTCCTACGTTTCCGTCTCCGGCTCCGGTTCCTGTTAACGATACGCCTTACGAAACACCTGGTCAGTGCCCAGTCAGTGATAGCTATTTCTTATCGCAAGTTAGCCCTAACGCCAACATACTGAGGAACTGCACTACTGACTCCGATTGTCTATCCCTGCCCCCGGTGTCACCGGCTGCCAAGTGCTGTCAGTATAGTGAGGTGTCGGCGCCCACGCTGCGGGCCTGTGTACCTCCATGTAACCCGGTCTGTGGCTCGGCCCAGTCGATCCAGACGTGCCGGCTGACGTGCTCCCAGCCTGGCTCGAGTCAGTTCTGCCCGGCAGATCAGCTGCAGTCGCAATGTAGTGTGTGAGATGTGACGCTCTGATCATCCTGGAGAGGAATGTCAGATGCTTTCGGTTTGTCAAGTGGTTGGAAATTGTGTGGTGGTGGCTTCATGTTGATCCATGGTTGTTTGTTTTGGTGCATTTAGTATTTGTGGCCTTCTGATTTTACGACTATATTAAATTTTTCAAATGCAATTTCATTTGAGTGTATTTAATGATGGGCGACATAACCGGCCCAAAATGATGCACTATACCTATCCACTTGTACCTATATTTGAGATATATCATACAAAAATACTTAGTTACGGAAATAGGTACTACGCAAACTGACTGAAATGATGACACCGTGTTCCGTTGCAAAATCATGTCGTGGTAATATTAAAGGAAATCGTTCACCTTCAACATGGGTTCTGAACTGAGATAGCAGTTTTGTAGCTCGTGTTGAAAAACCCTTAACTGCAAGTTTTCTGGGCTGAAAGGGCTCTCCAACCGAATATATTTGACTTTTTCGAAGGATTGTGGGCCTCACACACCTGGGCAGAGGCTATACAGTAATCTTACGCGAACTATACATTCGAATCCTGAATTGGCTTAGCCACATTGACGCTTGCGGAGAGTGCGCATATTAGTTTTGATGAAATTAATCATTTACGTCCTTCTGTCCTGAATCGGCGCGATGTACGGCTATTTTTGACATTATGAAAAAAGAAGTTGTATTTGAAAATGTAATCAAATTGTGTTTGAAAAAACACAATCCAAGGTGAACTAGTTCCTTTAAGAGCATGGTATCACCTGAAATCAATGTAACATTGTCTGATCCCTCTGCACAATTTACCCCGACGTGACGCCGGTTTGGGTTCAGAGTACAGTCTCTCTTTGAAATGTTTGGAGAACTGTTCTGATAGAGGCAATGTTTGGAGAACTGCTCTGATAGCCAGCCACATAACTCTTCCTTGGTGACGACTGACTACTGACTAGGACGACGTCTAATAGCCAATACCACCACGAATGACGTAATTTTAAGGAATGTAGGCATATATTATATGGCATAAAGTATATACAAATTAAGGAATTTAATTTCAGGTTATACAGCTAGAGCCTAGAGAAAATAAGTGCACGACCACTTTGTACACTTTTGTATTGTAAATAGGTAGGTAGAGGGCAACACCGTATTACACGAATAACGCCATTGTATAGGTATTAGGTACACATATTGCAAAACAAAAACAGATCACGCTGGCATTCGCAAAACTTCTGTCGCATTTTCGCCTCCCTGAAGTTCCTAACATATATTTCGAACTACACCTCCTTCCGATCAAAAGTTGCGAATATCGGAATTATGAATTAAATTAATGCAACGGCATTGTACTCCATTTGCACTCTGTTGCACTCCATTGTACAGAACACGCAGCGGATCACAAGCCTAAAAAATAAACCTCAACCCCTCTTCCAACTTCCCGATGATAGACCCTGTGCTAAGGCATTGGATACGCCTTGCGCATCAGTCATTGAATGAATCAGCCAGTTGGCTGGTGTTCAAGCTGTCGTCATTCCCCAGTGTCAGCTCGTGCCGCACTCGTCGTATGATCCTCTCGGCGTCATGGGCGAACTCGCTGTCTCGCTTCACGAAGATCCAGTCGTGCGACAGCCTCATGGCCAA
This sequence comes from Semibalanus balanoides, assembly GCA_014673585.1. Taxonomy (NCBI): domain Eukaryota; kingdom Metazoa; phylum Arthropoda; class Thecostraca; order Balanomorpha; family Balanidae; genus Semibalanus; species Semibalanus balanoides. The sequence goes on from VOPJ01002204.1 coordinate 4,727, forward strand.
GTAGCCCTGCTGCTCCATGAACCAGCGCATCTGGTCGGTCTGGGGGTTCCACAGTAGGCCCATGTGGAACTCGACTAGAACAATCTGAAATGAAGCCGTGACCGTGAGATATCGAAAGAAACATCATTCGCGCGGCTATACCTATCAGGGCGAAGCCTGCTAGTTGCTACGTTTACTTCTAGGCTGCTAATAAGTAAACAAAAACAAAACAAAAATTACTTCGCCCCATCAGATGATACTTATTTTATATTTACAGCTAATGCTGTATAATAACTTTTGCCAGTCTATCTGTAGAAAGCTTAGGAAACGGGAACTCTCCCGAAACTACGCGTCCCGGTTCCATTTCACTCACTTTAATATCCAGTAGATTCCAGGGCAAGTAGACGAGAACACCCATCTCCATTCCTTCAATGTCCAGACTGAAGAAATCCACCGAAGTGCGATTCAACGCGAGCAGTACCGAGTAAAGCGGCAGACACTCCACAGAGTACTTGTTCATTTCGGCATTGCGCTGCCGGTCCTGTCTCAGTCTGTCTGACAGATGCTCAGAGAGCAGCCCATCTTCGACCGAACTCAGACCGTGTGCCGCCTGATCGTCACGAAACACTGCCTGCGGGAAACACACGTCGGTGGTGCTACAGACGGCTCTGAAATATGGAGGTCGCGGGTTCGAACCCTGTAGTTCAGTGGGAGAGCGCTGGACTTCTGACCTATCCCGGTAGTGGCAGTCCGGGTTCGAGTCGCTCGCGCTCGCTGATTGCTCTCTGGCTGGTGCATTGGTCCTGCGGCTCCGGTGTGCAGCTGTGTCGCCTCAAAGGCCATGGTGACGTCAGGAGCGGGCGGACCTGTCCAGGTATGCCGGGCACGTACAACCTCCTCTCCTACATTATATTGCCGGACCCACACAGGAATTGAGCGCCTCGGGTCGGCGATCGAGGTCAGACCAGCGCAACCAAAGCCTCCTGCTTTCTAGCGCGGTCCGACCTCGGAAATCCAATCCACTTATACAAAAACATTTCGACTAGAGATTTCACCTTTTAAAGGGAATATAAGCACCTTGGGAAAATGTAAATGTAGAATGATGAAGAAAGAATGCCCTGATTTCGGTCCTGCATCATTTTGTGAATAAAAAGTTCAAATTTTGTCATGTTAATTTGAAAAAATAGTAATATGTTTACATGTTGACCCGTCACAACCATCTTTGCGTCACCAAAGCGAGTTGTGAGGCGCGTCACGCGAGATGGAGGGCTGACAGCTGCGGAGATTGGCCGCACCGACACGATGGGTGCACCGGTAACTGAAACGCGGGGGACTGGACTGGAAACGACCGCGCTCCTGCTCGCTTCCGCCGGTATGATCGTGGGGGCACGCATAAGTGAACAATGGAAGTAACTACTGATGACGTTATGCGATACGTCACGGGATTTGTGACGTTGAAATATGACCAAATATGACCAACGGTTTTTGCGTTCAAAACTCAGCAACTAGGTCGTTTTGGAAGGAAAAATTTCAGATTTAGAGGTTTCTCAGTACACCCGACAATCTGGCTATCTCAGTTAAAACTAATGTTAAAGGTGCTATATTCCCTTTAAAAAAACGATCGCAGGAAATGGTTTCACATATTGTCTGGGACAAACAGTATAAGCGTTACGAGTGTAGTAATAAGAAAGGCATTTGAGACAAACTGGCAGGAAATAATTTGTATGAATCTACACATTATTTGAACGTTGTTGAGAACCACAAACAAACTAACACATTTTAACACATTAGTTATAAATTATGAATGTCAGACTATGATTCTACCCCTACCTTGTACTGTAGCCCTGTTCCTGTGTGATCGTCAATAGTCCTGTTCCTACCTGGAACGGGAGACCAGTCTGGCTGCAGCAGGCGTTCAGGGCCCAGGCCCGGCGATGTTTCTGCAGCAGCCGGGGGAACAGCGTCTTGGAGGGCTCGATCAGAACCCCCTCCCAGCCGAAGTTACGCTCCAATAGTAGAGTGTTGGACATCTGCTCGCCGTCGAAAGCTCCCGTCTCGATGAAGACGCCGCCAGTCTGCCGAGTAAGAGCTGAGTCTGTCGGTGGTTTGCTATTTTTTACGACTAACATTGGTTTGGATCGTCTGGTGTCCAGGCACCTCCCCATCTGATTTTCACTCAAGTGAGTGTAAAAACGTTTTACTTAATTTGGCAAACAATGTGCCCTAAATCATTTGGTATCCTCACCCGCGTGACCTTTCCGCCAAGGCCGGCGGCGTGTTCTGGTCGATGAGGTTTCACGCCCCGACTCGCGCTAACTACTCGTAAGTCGTAGGATGTGCTCTCGACTGGGGTGGCTGAGGTCGGTGGCAGTGGTCGAGGTCAGTTGAGGACGAGGTCAGTGGTCGGGGCCAGAGGTCAGAGCAGAGGTCAGATGTGGCCAGTGGTCGGGAAAGCCTTGTCCGCGAGCGTAATTTTGAATTTAATATTGCGATCAGTAAAGACCTCGATAAAAAGTAAGAAGGAAACTGCGGTGCGTTATTAAAAAACAGCGATTTGACAATCCCCATGGACCAGAGTGTGGTAGGAAACAAATGTAAAAATGGTTTTGACTACAAGATTGTCTGGGGTCCGGGGACGACACCCCCCCCCCCCCCGTAGGGCACAGCGCAGCAAGTAGAGTGCACAGCGAAGAACGTTTCTTAAACGTGAGTGCCCCTGCGACTATTTACTGTTGAGGTAAAGGAACATCGCTAGATGTTGATGATGACTGTGGCGTCTTTTAGGACTCCGAGACCGACAGGCCGCAGATCAACATTTGCCGCCCAATAAGGTTAGGTGATTCACGAGGTCAGGTCTTGATTGAATATCTTATATTACAATTTGTTTTCCTACCACACACCTGGTAGAGTGAACATTTCTCTCTTCCTTGCTTACGGATCTTCACTGGATCGCCAATATTACGATTGCCGGAGATTTATGGCTGCCGGCGCTTCCCATACTTCGTGGCATCAGTGTTCCGGTTGTATAATCAAATCAATCGATTTTTTGAAGTCTAGCGGATAACGACGTCGGGGCGCGAACAGGGCGGTTGCTTATCGACCGAATCATCCGGTAGCGATCAAGAAGTGGTCAATATAACATATTTTGTGTTCCGCGAACGAATCGGCGATTCCAGATAACCATCCATGAAATTGTTTCGAACAAAATTTTTTTATCATAATTTATATTCGCAATATATACATTTGTTCATAATTCAGGAGCTTTCATTCGTAGGAATAATTGTCTAAACTCGCACTCCTGCCACTCTATTGCCACTTTAATTTTAAAAGGTAAACGCAAAGCGGAGAATCCTTGAACTTATCTTTCTGATAAATCGCTATATAAACATGTCGTGTGCACGTGCAACCTAAAACACAAATTCAAATTATTTGCTTCTTAGCTAAGACGCCGTACCTTATTTCCTGGTGAGCGCCAGATTATAAACACTTCCACCCTTGCCCGTTTTCTGGCCCGTTATTAAATCGACATCCCGCGTTCCACAAGGTGTACGGCCTGTGCTGGTGTGAAGATGACGACTGCGCCCCCACCCGCCGACACGCAGGTCGATAAGTGTCATCAGGCCCGGCAGTCCCTCGGCCACGCGACCCTGCGTGCCCAAAGCTGTCTGACACGCGACACAGCAAGCCTTTTGGTAGGTTGGTACAAGACACAGCTCACGTGCTTACGTGCCTGACAACCAAAATATATTGGTCAAGAGAGTATCGATCAACTAGTTAAAATGTTCGTATTAGTTCCTTATATTTAAAACTGCTCACATGACAATAACGTTGTAAAAAGTGACATGATTCACAAGCCAAGATTACTCACCGTCTATTAATAGGGGAATACGACGGACAGTGAACGCTTTAGTGCCTTGACCCACGTCCGTTATTTGCTAGATGAGGATAACCTATCACTACTTAGGTGAGGCACATTAATATCATAGCACTTAAGGTCTAGACTCAGCATAATTATCGCCAAGTCTCACTATAACTTCGCTGGGTAAGGGCCAGAAGCGCGGCGCGTGCCCATCGGGCCAGTGGTGTATGGACATAGTCACTATTCCATACCAAGAATTGAGCGTTAACGAGAGCCCACCAGCAGTGCTCTCCACCACAGAGACGCCCCCTGCGGTATGATACATGCAAACATTATAATAAAACTACTTTGGAGTGAACGGTAAATAACGCATTACGGTGTTAACGTCCCATACCTGCCTGCTCCTTATCTGTTGTACGTCGATCTGACGCGTTTAGTTTAGGTACGTTTAACCCTATACGGGCTAAACGTTTTATACAGTTGCGTACAGTTAACGTATACCTAGGTTCCGTTAAGTTACTGAGTTTTGCTTAGAACGTTTAAACGTTATACGCTTTAGTGCACTGTGTGTTTACGAGTCAACACTAATCTACGGACATCAATTATGAACGATCTTGCTGAGAAGTCAAACGAAACACATTTGATAATTGATTAAATACAAATTCGATTATTCGTAGCATTAAGTATGCTATAAATAAAACTTGATGACCAGCTAAACATAATGTTATACTATGAATAATGTTCCTAACGTTTTAATAAAACAATACAAATAGTGTATGTATCGGCATTTTTCAACATTTTAGATTCGTAAGCTATCATGAAAAATTCGTATTTACCTACAGCATGGGCTCGTAAGTCTTGTCATGTATCGATACCAATGTTCCTTATTTCCGATTTATTTCGTAGTAATACTCGAACGCATCTCAAACCAGATGTAGCCCATACAAATTGCTAACACAAACTTTGACAGAGCCCAGTGCCCACACTAATTTACTCACCACTTGTCATGACTGTTACAGCGTCAACCTTATATTTAGCTGCCAGTCCCAGCCTCCTTTATGTAGGCGATGCAGCTCCGGCGTTCTTAAAAGCTTCCACAGCTCTGAGCTCTGCCTCGTCTCCTATGAAGCTGTCACTCTCTCCTTTACAGCTGCCACAGCTCTGTCTTTTCTATGCCTATAGCTGTCACATCTCCTGTCTCCAACCTTCTATGCAGCAGCCACAGCACCGGTCTCAGCTCCTCCGACCTTCTATATGCACTATGCAGCCCAGTTCCGGCCTCCTATGAAACTATCACTGCACTGTCTTCTCCTCTATGAAGCTGCCACAGCTCTGTCTTCCCCTCTATGAAGCTGCCACAGCTCTGCCTTCCACTCTATGAAGCTGACACAGCTCTGTCTTCCCCTCTATGAAGCTGCCACAGCTCTGTCTTCCCTCTATGAAGCTGCCACAGCTCGCCCCCCCGTGCTACACAGCTGCCGAAGCTCGTCACTCCGTCACGTATCCCCACTGTCCCGACTGAGCCACAGACGCCGCAGCTTCTGCCGCCACAGCCCGGGCCGCGGCCGGCCGGTCACTGTCAGGGTCGGGACTGAGAGGCCGGGGTCAATGCTCCCAGAGTCGCTCTCCTCTCCCGACCCCACGGGCGGCGGCGGCTGACGGGTCGGGCCGGCCAGAGACGGCCACGGCCTCCCCGGGACCGGCCAGAGACGGCCACGGCCTCCCCGGGACCGACCAGAGACGGCCACGGCGTCCCCGGGACCCGGCCAGAGACGACCACGGCGTCCTCGGGACCCGGCCAGAGGACGACCAACGGCGTCCCGGGACCCGCCAGAGACGGCCGACGGCCTCCCCGGGACCGGCCAGAGATTTCGGCCACGGCGTCCCCGGGACCGGCCAGAAGAGACCACGGCGTCTCTCGGGACCCGGCAGAAGACGAACCACGCGTCCCCGGACCTCGGCCAGAGACGGCACGGGCCTCTCCCGGGAACCCGGCAGTAGAGGCCACGGCGTCCCGGGACCCGGCCGAGAGACCGACCAGTTCGTCCCCGGGACCAGTCCAGAGACGGCCACGGCGTCCTGGGACCGGCCAGAGGACGACCAAACGGCGTCCCGGGACCCGGGCCAGAGCGACCACGGCGTCCCGGGACCGACCAGAGACGGCGTCCCCAGGACCCGGCCAGAGACGGCCACGGCGTCCCCGGGACCCGGCCAGAGACTTCCCCGGGACCCGGCCAGAGACGTCCCCGGGACCCGGCCAGAGACGTCCCCGGACCCGGCACCACAGACAGAGCCTCCGTACGAGCTCTGTACGCCTGATGAGTCTGCAATGGCGTGTGATAAGAAAGGTTCACATGGAAGGAAAATCTAGAACGGGTGTCTTTCCTTGCAAAAGGCAGAATATCGCAGTGACGAGCCCTGGCTAGTGGCTGCAAAGTTCGCTGATGTATGAGAGAATAGGAGTGGATATTTATATTTTGTTTCTGGACTTATTTATGGCTTGGCCTTTTAAAGTAAACGGGAGCATTCTACTGGGGATTACCGCGCACCAAATTTACGATATATCTTTAACAGCTCTAGAATTTATTCCACGTCTATGAGCAACAGGCCTTATTTACAGCAATGAAACTATTAGGTAAGCAAGCAAAGTTAACCTGGCATTGACTGGGGGGGGGGGGCGTTTAACGCCCCCTGACGAAGTTGCGCTATAACTAAAAAACGATTAGTGCTATCAACGGGGAGTTTCGGGAACCTTTTTCAATATCAATTTTAAGTCTTCTGTATAAAAATAAACCAATTTTGCCCATATTTGTTTTTATTCATATAGCAAATTTAGTGACGTCACTACACACGTTTTTTTCACAAAATTTAGGTAAACTTTAACAGACCGTTCAAAAGCCTAATGCAATTTAGGAAAATGCAAAATGCAATTCAAATAATTCCAACGATAGAAAAAGACTGGCTGCCAAATGGTTATTTAATTTTGTATTGGTTCTTGCCCCTTAAAATATTAAAACATATTTTTCTGGAAAAAATTACCACAAAATAAATATTTAACTACCATTGCATAAGAACTTGCCACGTACTTCAGGATGGCAGAATATCGCGAAGCAATCTAGATAGCCGCTCTCAAATCTTACAAACCTACCGTCTTACATACAATTATACACAATCACATTTCAGGTCAAGACTGCCTACTGGATCTCGTTCCGAACTCGATGACCCTACAGATCGTACTTTGTTTACAGACATCTAGCGGTAGGAATCGTAAGCTTTAGTTCCGTATTAACCGCTGTAGACAGCTGAGCTGTGAGTCGATATTTCCGGACCGGACATGAGGGCAGCGCATGGCTGGCTCCTCGCCAGCGGGGGTCGCCAGGGATGTCAGGCTGTAAACTTCCACGGCGATCGCGGGCGACGTGAGGCACTCTCCGACACAGCAGCGGCCAGGAGCGAGAGCTATTGGTAAATTCAGAGGCGCTATAGCAAGGGTTTTGCTAATTTTCTTTCAAGCCGCTCTAATGAATTGAACTGGATGACACCAAAGCGTAATTGCCTGAGCCATGAATGATTCGGTATGCATGTATCACGAGTTTCGCGAGTTACGATATTGTTCCACATGACATATGTAATCATAAATGACCAGATTACAGCTAAGTTATAAGCGGTATCCATGTTTACAAATGACAGACCCAGAAGCGTTACCATATAAACCATGTGTTCTACTATCCAAATTCGCTTTTTGTTACGAAAAAAACCGCTTAAAAGCCCGATACAAAACTTCCTTCTTCAGCATGTTGTCTGCTAAAACTGACATCAGGCGGCACGTTCCGGCCACAAACCGGGGCGAAAAACGCTCGCACTTCGCTCCCACACGATAATCTAGCTGGCAACCACCACAGAAAAAAGCACACCCTCAGGAGTCCTACTCTGCAATCTGGAATCTAGTCTCCTGCGACACAGCCGCCAACGACTCCAAAACACCGACCTTTGGCTAACATTTATTGATTTCACCGAGCGTGAAGAAATGCTATTCCACATTCAGAACGGGACCTGAGCGACTACATTGTTACGTCATGTTAATGCCTTCGTCTAGTAGACTGTTTTACACGTTAATGCCTTTGTCTAGTCGACTGAGGCGCCACAGGGCTTTACCAATGCAAACCGTGGCTAATTGTGTGTTGGGTATCTTAAGTACTATATCACACACAGGGGGAAGGGGGTGTAAATTAAGTAGGAACCGTCAAGTAATATATCACACATAGGGAGGGAAGTGATGTAAATTAAGAAGGGACCGCTAACTGCGCAAACCCAGAATGCTAATGTCAGCAAAATACCAGCAACACACGAGACAAGGCAAGCAAAATCATCCAGCAAAACTATCCGTCAAGCCTCTGGCTCTCAATAACGGCGGGCAAGTGACGCATATTCTCAGGTCAGATTTGTCAACAGACCACCCGGCAACAAAAACAAATATTCTCGTCAAAAATCACAACGGCAACTGCACTTTGGTTTTGGCGACCTCCCAGTAGAATTCCAACAACAGACACTCAGGCGGTACTACGAAACTCAGCGGGAAGCTCGAGTCACAGCTCGAGTCACAACCCTAGGGGCACACAGCAGCCAGCACCAACACCACCAACGCCGCGGCACGGCACCGGCTCACTGGTGCCACTGGTGCCATTGGTGCAATGGCCAAGGTGAATTATCGAGGGAAGCCAGTCTCTCATAGGCCAATAAACAGGCTCCCCTACAATACAAATTCAAGTAAATAGCAGACAAAAGACTTGCTAGAAAGCGACAACGAAACAGGATACAAGGGCTCTTTATAAACAACAGCATGCCAATTATTTTACGTGTCACGGATATGCTAATTCGGAACTGATTTGATTCAGTGTCATGACATCGAACATAAAGTTCAGCGGGCGACAGGAAATCGCAAGGTCGGGTCAGGCATCGGCGATTCATCCTGTGACTTCATTTATCCCATCCCGGGGACTCGATCAACCAAAACACCCGTAATCCACCACATCCTACCTCTCTCAACCCCCTCCCTAACGCCACCAACACCAGCGTCACCACCATCACCACCATCACCACCTAAGCGTAGATGACACGCATCGTGTTGGTGAACCCAGCGCCGGACTTCCAGCCGGTGACGATGACCAGCGGCTCTCCCGCCTTGATGAAGTTGCGGTCCTTGCCGAAGTTGACGGCGTACTGCACGCGCAGCTCGACGTCCTGCAGCCAGTCGGCGACGCGCTCGGCGGTGTGCACCAGCGGGAAGATGCCGCGGTGCAGGTGACACTGGCGCGCCACCTGCGCGAACCGCGTCACGGCGATGATCGGACACGTCGGCCGGAACCTGCCGCAGCGCCGGGAGGAGGGTTAGATGAGGGGGAGGCTGAGAGGTGGCGGGAGGGTAAATGGCGGGGCCAGAGGTGGCGGGAGGTTTCCAATGGCCGTAGAGGCCAGAGGTTGGCGGGAGGTTTAAATGGCAAGAGGGTAAATGGCGGAGGGCCAGAGGTGGCGGGAGGGTAAATGCGGGAGCCGGGAGGTGGCGGGAAGGTAATATGCGCGGAAAAGGGATCATTCGGAAGGCTATGCGACTGGGGAGGTTTGAGGGCGGGACAGGGACGGCTAGGGGCAGGAAGATTACAAATAGAAAGAGTAAAGGGCGGGAGGAGTGGTTAAGGGCGGGATGGCAAGGTAGAAGAAAGGAGGAGACGTTAGGGAGCGAGATGAGAGCTTAAAAAGAAGCTTCTTAAGCGAAACATGTATCATGTTTCATCATCATTCACCTTGTGAGCTACACTCCATTTACCTGCCTTGCATCAGAGCCTTGCATCAGAACCAGTAAGGTTCTGATGCAAGGCAGCTAGCAATAAACCAACAATCAAAGGAACTGTAAACGAGACTGGCACAACATACCAGTACCCGGACGAAGCGCCTGGACGGAGCGCCCATCAACACGGCAACTTGCCAACTGAAAGGAAGCTGCCCATGTGTGCGCCACATTGCAGTCAGTAGCCGGTGCGCTGCCAGCTAACGGGAATCAAATGGGTCCCGGGCGCTCAGTACCGTATTTCAGCTGATTCCGAGAGCGAATTTAGATACATGTTATGTTCCATGATAGCCAAAAGCAGCCCAGTATGCGATATATGGAGGTCCGCCTTACTTGCCGTACCTAATAGGCTGTCCTAAGTTTGGTTAAGCACCGTACGACCTACACCAATTCCGTGAGAGTCAACCCAGATGTGCTAGTTGTTCCTGATAACACACCCCCTCCCCCCCTCCCTCTCGGTCAGCATGCGAGGCTATTGGGTCCCACTTTGACACACGCGCGTCTGTCGGGTACTCACTTGGACAGCATGTGCGCCGACTTTCCGGTCGTAGTGAGCACAATGATCGCCGCGGCCTTCATCGTCATCGCCGCGCCGACGGTCGCGAACGCCACCGAGCTGAGGTTGTCGGCCACGTCCACCGTGCGGGCGATGTCGTTGTAGAAGCTCTGATGCCAGACGGTGGCCTCCGCCTCGCGACAGCAGCGGTCCATCATGGACACGCACAGCAGCGGGAAGTCGCCCTTGGCCGTCTCGCCGCTCAGCATGACACAGTCGGAACCGTCCAGCACGGCGTTGGCCACGTCGGAGACCTCAGCGCGCGTCGGACGCGGCTTCTTCACCATCGACTCCAGCATCTGCGTGGCGCAGATGACCGGCTTCCCGGCCATGTTGCAGCGGGTGATGAGCGCCTTCTGCGCGACGAACACCTTCTCGGCGGGGATCTCGATGCCCATGTCGCCGCGCGCGACCATGACACCGTCCGACTCGGCGATGATCTCGTCCATGTTGCGGATGCCCTGATGGTTCTCGATCTTGGAGATGATCTTGATGTTCTTGCCCTTCTCGCCGAGCACGGCGCGGATCTCGCGCACTCCGGCGGCGTCCCGGATGAACGAGGCGAAGACCATGTCGACGCCCTGCTCGACGCCGAGCAGGAGGTCGCCGCGGTCCTTCTCCGACACAGCCGGCAGGTCGACCGGGGTGCCCGGCAGGTTGATGCCCTTCTTCGAGCCCAGCAGGCCGCCGTTCTCGATCTCGCAGAGCACGAAGTCGGCGCCGATCTCGCGGGCGACCAGCGAGATGAGGCCGTCGTCGACGTACACCCTGCCGCCCACCTTCAGCACCTTGGTGATGTTGGCGTAGTCCATGTACAGCTGCTCAGCGCTGCACTTCTCGTACACCGCCATGTCGGCGGTCAGCTTGATCATCTTCCCAGTCACGAGCTCGATCTCAGCCGACGCACCTCCCTCCAGGAGACCCGTGCGGATCTCCGGCCCCTTCGTGTCCAGCGCGACGGCAATCGGCATCGGCCGCCCAGCCTTCTGGCTCAGAACCTCGGCCGCCTTCCTCACGTTGCCCATCGTCTCGGCGTGGTACTCGTGCGTGCCGTGGGAGAAGTTCATCCGCGCGATGCTCATGCCGGCCTCCATCAGCTCGGCCAGCTTCTCGACGGAGCGGGTGACCGGTCCGATGGTGCAGACGATGCCCGTCTTGCGGGCGTCGGCCGACACATTGTCGATGTCTAGCGAGGCCGTGTGCTCGAGCAGTGTGTGCACGGCGGGCTTCGGCACCGAGGACGACATGGCGGCGGCTCTGGAACGTCGGCAGGGAGACGGGGTCACGGCAGGGTCACGGTCAGGGTCACGGCGGGTCACGGCACGCCCGCAGGGTCCACGGTGTTATGAGCGCGCGTGAAAGCGGTGTGTGGTGATGCGGGTGGTAAAAAGGAAGGTGGGTAGTTTTTGAGTGGTTCGTGTCTGAAGTGCGAGGAACTGGAGGAGTTTACAGGCGATGCTCACTTATGCAACATTTCGAGTAGGAATACCAAAACCAATATCTGTGCCGGAAATAAAGCCAAACAACAGAATCGGAGATATTCATATATTTCCGTAATGGTTTGTATGCCAACAAGAAATGCTTCCCAGAATAAAGGAAAAACATCTCAACTGTCTAGCATCTAACGAGGTGGCTTTTGGGTAACAACGCAAATGTTAGTAACAAAACGCAAACATGTTAAAATGGTATAAATATTCTATTAAGACTTTATTATTTCTTAGACTTTTCACAAGATGTAAGTTATTGCCGCAAGACATGTCCGTCAAACTACGCATGCTATCCTTGTTCAAATAATGCAGCATTTTTTCATCGAGTCAAAGCAGCCTCGTTATTAAAGCTCATTTGATACCAAAGGCTCGCGGTGGTCCAGCTGAAGAAATCGTGATAAGCCAAATACGTCGCGTCTGTCTCTCCCAACGCAAATTGTGGTTAACTGTAATTACACAGACAGGGTTGTGGGTGGAAGGCTCTGAAAATAATACAGCTAAAGGGTACTGTGGCTTTGCATCGCCAACTAGTTACTACATGGGTCGCGAATCAAACGTTAGTGACTTGTTAACCTTCCTAGCCGTTGCATCGCGACTATCGGTTTACAAGCAACCATCGTTCGAAACAGACGCCGTTCAAAATAGGCAGAACGTTGCATCACACTCACAACTCAGATTAAAAGCCATTAATGATTATATTCAAATAAACAGAGCGCGGGTGTTTGGCTGGCCCGCAGAATAAGCCGCCGACTTTCGAAAGACTGGCCGCTGCACTCTGTCTTGTACCTTTGCATTACGAGGAAGTAACTTTACGAAAACGCGTATTGGCATCAATAAATTAAATGGAGTTGAAATTTAACTTTGCTTACACGGGAGATCTAGTAGACTAAGATCCTGAACATGTGCCTTTGGGAAATTCGCGTAAAGCTTGTTAAATGCTCCTCATTGGAGCTTTGATTGCCAACATTGCACGTCTCGCTGCACGGTATTGGTTTTGGAAGAAAGAGGGGGCACCACCAACCCCTCTCCACCAGCCGGACGGCGTTCGCTGAAAGACCCCCAGCCAATGCCGGGTTAAACACACGACAGAGTCGGCGCGACCAGTCATACAGAGGCCGGATGTCGATGTTTAGGCGGTGGCGCTATCGTTGGGCCCAGTGACGTCAGTCGCACGGAAGTACGCAGCGATGACGTGCATGATGAGGGTTAGGGCGGACCCGACAACAAAGGTCACATGCACATGACGTGCTGAAATGACGCACATGAATACGAGGGGGAGGGCCCCCTCCCCCCCCCTGCCCCCCGCTACGACTCATTCACGCTAACGACCCGACGCCACACGATGGATCAACTATCTGCACCGGCAAAGCGTAAATAGTTTGAGCTGTGGATCCACAGACATCGCCCCGCCAACTCCGTGCCGATACAAAGAGAACGAGACTGTGCCTATATGATACAGATTTATAGTAAACGCTCTATCATAGGCACGGCGGTGCCGCAGAAGAAAAACATCGCCGACTTCTATAAAATTCGCGCGACCGGTAAAAAACACGTGGTGGAGCGCAGACAGATGGTAATTTAATTTCCGCTAGAACTATGACAGCCGTCAGCATTGGAATAGTAGCCATTTTCCTGGACTTTTGGGGTTCCAAGTATTTTGATTTATAAAATAATATGATCTTTCAGACATTAGCAAATATAAATCATCTTTCGCACAAAATGTATTCATATATATAAACAAGTCAGGAAAATTAATTCGTCCAAGCAAAACAAACAAATAAATAAAAAGGTATTTTAGTATTCTCTCCACGTGAATTTTACTCTCCGGCGCCAAGGTCATAAATATAGTTTTTGCATGACTGGCATTAACGATTCAGTTTATGACGAGCCGAAGGCGAGCTCATAAACTGAATTCTTTAATGCCACGAGTGCATAAAAACGATTTAAGTGCATGGCCGTATCCACGCTTTTTCAAGCGTTCAATCAGGGTGATTGCATTTTGTCGAGAGATCAATGGCAGAATCAATTTACATGAAGCTTAGTAGTGGTAATTATCACTTTCGGAATGTATTAACACCCAGTTAATTACACGACTTCAATTAAGCACGTGGTCAATGGGGGGAAAAAAGTGTTCGGCCAATGTGCTAAACGGAAATCCTACAAACTGGTGTCCAGAAGGACGGCCGGTCAAAGAGGGACGCGGGACTGCGTCCCCAAAACATTTTCGGATTTTAACATTACGCCTATGAAATAGCATGGGAATAAGACTTCAAAATGCCTCCCAACTTTCGGAAGGTGGCGCCTTCCGAACCACAAAACCTGGTGTCACCTCAACCAGACCCGGCCAAATCCAGCAGCACCACAGCCGCCGCCTCCCCGGCGCTGGAGCCGCCGTGACCCAGCGCGCCACGCGCCGGTCCGGCGGTGACCACTGACCAGTCTGGGCCTCGGGCTACGCTTCGTCTCAGGACCGGTCAACAAAGGTCAGGACAGACACTGGAAGCCGGCTCAGACCGCAGCAGACCCACACTAACCCCTAAAGCGCGTCAGACAGGACGAGCAGAGTGTACGTCAGGAACAGCAGACGCGACCAGCCGGCAGTGTAGCGTTTCACACGCACGGAAACCTTAGTTACCTTCGGCCGTTAACCTTCATCCGAGGCCTGTTCAGTGTCCACGACCTTGCGTTTCAGCGGTCGGCAACAGCAGGGATAACGGAAAGTGGGGATGGGGTGACAGGTATGACGTCACACGGCTGCGGTCAGCTGCGGTTCCAGCGGTCGGTACGAGGCGACCGCAGGATGAAATGTACAGGGTGTCCAAATAAAAAACATACTCTGAATTTTAGCTCGTGCTTTAGTATGCACGCGCCAATCTTTTCGAAACTTGTCATGTTCATAGTTTGGAATGTGGCAAAAACGCTAATCACATAAGTCCTAAGAGATGTTTTCTGATATTGAAAAGGCGTTTTGGGTAGAAGCTTACATTTCAGAAGCCTCCCCCAAAATGTCAAAATATTGATTTCACATTTCACGCCTGGCAACTGCTAAGTATGTATCGGACAGCTTTGTGTTTGCGCAAATAGAGTTTGAAAACTGTACGTTTCCAATACAAGTGGGTGCCTGTTTTCAGCGTCTATGTCATCAGTTTCTCAGCACCGATGTCCTATACTGAAAGTGATAATTTTGTTATGTTAATGGTCATAGTTACTTTTCCCGCGTGCACCACGTGTTTCGGTCTGAACGCCATGTAAATACGCCCAGGTTAAATACTATCCTATCGAAACGTGTTTATCGCATGCCGCTGCGATCCTTGGTTGCCAAGCTATCGGCCGGGATCCACGCGGAGGTTGACCGTTTTTCGCGATTTCGGATTTTTTTTTGTTTCCTTTGCTAAACGAATGGTGCGCGCGCGCAAGCGCCGACGTCGCACCGTTGATCGTATTTGACCCAAAATTGAATACGACCTATTGAATCACAATAAGGTCCAAAGAGTCGTAGAAAAATCTACGCTCGTATCTTATTAGTATCTTAATTAAAGCGTTGAAATTGAAACTAAAATATTTTGAGAAGAATTGGTAGACTTTTCTCTGAAATATAAGCTTCCCAAAAAAACGTCTTTTCAATATCAGAAAAATCTAAAAGGACTTATTTTTTGTGTTAATGCGATTTTGCCTACATTTCCAAACTTATATAAAATCATAAATTTAGAAAAAATTGGCATGATGCATATTAAAATGCGAGCTAAATCCAGAGTATGTTTTTTTATTTGTGATCACACCTGTAGTCAAAGTGGTGAATCGCGAGATTCAGTGTTCATAAGACGCTGCCTGTGACGACGCATGATCAAAGGGATCAGGCTTAGATCCTGCTGAACCGCAGGGACCATTAATAAGCCTCTGGTAGGAACAGTGTCGGATTTCTCGTTTCGTGACCTGGTCTCAGAGAAAAAAAAAATCATAGGTGGATAATCAGCAAAATATTATTGTTAGAAAAAACATATATTTCCACTTTATTTAGAAAAAAAATATGTTACTTTGAAAATAGAACATCGATTTGTAATAAATATTAGGTCCTTGTGAGGAAAATGGGAATCTATTTTCACTTTAATGATGGTAAGATCAGGTAAAAAAAGGAAAAAAATGGAGCAAAATTGTTTGAACCCAAAAAGTCAAGAATTGGCCAAGTCTGGGTAACAGGGTTTATAATTTTATCGCTGGAATCACTCCAGTGGAACTGGAAAGGTCTCAGTGTAGGAAAGCATTGTAAAAATGCTTCATTTGGTACTAGTATAACACCTAGTATAACTGCCTTATAAGACATGTTGGTGTTGTGCTTTACATCGCTAATTTTTATACATAAGTGTCACGCTATCTAAATAGACTTGCAGCAGTGTCAGAAAAAGTGCTACGTTCTTTCTCGTTATTCTGAACTTGGAAGTTTGTTCCGTGAAAACGTTTGACCTGTCAATATGTTTTTGTTTTAATCTGAGGGGTGCAAAGGCTGACGAGCCATAATAAATGGCAGGAGAAGCATAGACAACAAATACGCATACATTATTATATTTACAGACTGGCCCAGCTTCCATAGGAGTTGAGGTTGTCTCCTCCTATAGTGATTGAAGCGCTGTAAAAATAAAATGTATTGTTAATTTGTGTATAATCTTCCTCAGACCATTATTTCATTCTGGCTGCATGAAAATTTATTTCGCTACTGGCGAAAATTTTGTTTCTGCAAACTTAGATCGTGGAAAGCACTTTTCCGACCCTGCTTGCAGTTGTCATACACTACTTACATACCGTCAAAATATAAATACTTGCATCCTCTACCTATTTACCTGCATCACTTCTTAGAGGAATATCAAGATCTCTGTATTCTACTAAATAGTAACACAGATGAATTATTGCATCATTTAAATAACTTATTTGCACAGTTTCATGTTCTTCCATATTCAGGAAAATTAATGAACAGGTTTTTAAACTAGTCCTTCCCACTGTAGTGTGGGAAGAAATTGGATATGTTAGCTAAAAAAGTTGACATTTTATAACTGAACAAGGGAATTGGTAGCATTCAGCAGTGTCACCCAACTAAGAGTCATGGGATGCAAGAAAAATTATGGTGGATATTCAGTGTGGAACAGATGCTTGCTCATATTTTGGCATAACACCTCATTTGGCACAACAGCAATGCTTTGAAAATATGAGATTGCAATGAAGGTTAACAAAACATGTAAGGAACTTCAAGATTAAAGACAATACAGATTGCAGTTGCACTTTAAACCAATAGGTAGTTATACTTTAGCCAGTGGAAAACCATTTAAAATAATTATAAAATATAGCATCCACCCATCTTTCTGGCTGAAGCAAAACAAAGCATTGCAGCTTACTTTAATTAATGGTTATACTTAACAGTTAGTCAGCAGTGCATAGCAGTCTGCAGACGTACATATAGAATATAAATATTGGACATCATGCCATTCAAATTATTTTAATCCACCTATACAAAGGCCATCATAAATGTGCAAATATAAATATTGCAAAGAACAGACTGCTTCTAGAGAATAGGTACTCAATTTTGCCCCATACCTAAATCTTTCAAACTTCTACCTGACTAACTGCCAATGCAAAACACAGCTCTTCCTGCAACAGCCATGTTGTGTTCATACTAGGCACTACATTTACAAGGGTAAATGACCATAGCCGACATCAAAACAGCAAACTTTGCATGCTATTGGTTAAACTTTGCATGCTGTTGGTTGTGTAGATAACAGACATACTTCAGAACCAATGCACCAGCAATAGCATGCAAAATCTGGTATCTTCCTATGCCTATGTCCAGTGGTAGAGCGATTACACTACGAGGGATAAGAACTTGAACATGCTGAAATGCAGAATTAGACAATCTAGCATACTGCAGGTGGTGGTATATCAGTGCTTCAGGTACCTAGTATACAGCACCAATATTATGAGATGTCAATCTTTTAGTGGAATCCAGACTTTATCATTCAGTCATTCAGGGATGTAGAAACATAATAAAAAGCAGTTACCATTACAACTTTGATCTCTACTTGAGAAACCAAACCCAAAAAGTATGAAATCATACCTTTGCAGATTCCAGATTTGTGATCTTGACAAACCTTTTGGCTTTAGCTACCTCAAATTTTCCTTAATAAACGTGAGTGATGCATCATGTTGTGGAACTCCCTGTTCATGTTCCTATGCCTATGGCCATGAGGTAGGTAATCGACACCAGGTTTGGGTTGATGGTCACACTTGGTTTTAGAGAGTTGATCAATGCCGACTGCTAATAACTTATAGCTTGATCACAATAAAAAATGAAGCAACTTGAACTTTTATCAAATAAATTGACAATAAAATCATCTTACCTCAGGAAAAAAAATGGCTGAAGTAGGAAAGCATAGCCAATGTTATGTAAAAAATATGTGCTGCATACTGTGTAGCCAATATCTAAAGCTTGCTTACCTTTTTTAGAATCGGCAAATATCCAACAGAACCAACCCAACCGGGCACCAACAGCAGAAGAGAAAGAACCCGGCGGCACCGAGACGTCAACTCCTCGTCCGCAGTGCAAATGAAGCGTTCATGTTTGACGTAAGAGCGCCATGAACGAATATTTTTTTAGGGGTGGATAAAACTTGATGTGCTGGTAATCAGTACTTGAACATGTTGACAAATTTAATTGCAATTTATTGCAAAGCCATTTTTGCACTACATTATTGTTCTTTAGACTGTACAAACATTCACGATAAATTATTTTGTTATGCTGTGGTAGCACTTCATTCAACTTTCACGACTTAAAATAATTTGGAAATTGCTTTGGATGGGGCCAGTACACCATTCTAAAAGGTCAGTTCAGGAGCATTTTCAAGGTGACCGGCGCAATCCCAAACTCAAGTCTAGCAAATTGAGTATTGATCACTGTCAGGTGCAACGCGATGGCGTGAACTGTGACAGCTGGATTTCGGAGCCACGGATATAGCCAAAAAGGATATCCCCTACAGTTGAAGGCCGGTCAGTAACCAAGGGCGGATCCAGCCGGCCGTTTTTTTTTTGGGGGGGGGGGCAAACCGTTTTTAGCAGACCTTACCTACCCCCAATTTCGAATTTCTTCCCGGATTTCGTCCGCTTTATATTGCAACCACACGATTTTATATATTTTTTAAGTTTTTTCGACTTCCTCGGATATCGAAAAAGGAAAAAGGTATTTTGTATTTAGCGCCGCGAAGCGGCGCGAAATTTTACGGGTTTGCCTGATAAAACCCAAAACATAGGCGGTTCGCCATTGCTACAGAGAATACAAAGCTAAACGGCTTTTCATTCATTCACCGTTAATGAACCGAAAACGATGACGATGCTTCGTTTATGACGATGGCGGACCGATGTACGCCCTCAAGTGGCCGTAAAAGTTTTATTTAGGTCGTGGGAAAACGAAAATTTAACACATTGGAACCAGACACAGATAACCCCTATGCCTGGTTGCACATTTGGTATAAAATATATTTGCGAAATTAATGTGCAGTTTTGTAATAAAATAAATCCTTCGATAGTAAATCACGCATGACCGGTGGCATGGTAAGTAGCCTTAAATAACTTAGGTATATGGAGGTAATAATAACTGTATACATATGCACCGAACTGCAACATACAATTGATATCAACCAACAGCGCACATAACACAGACACATGGTAACCACATGGTAATCATGAGGGTTGCCCACCTATCCCACATGGTGCCCACATGGTTTTGGAAGAGGTTTCCACATGGTTACCAAATGGACAAGCATCCCACCTTCTAACCTCCTCAAACCCACATGGGGCCCATACGGGTATGCCCACGTCATTCCCCACTGTTAATTGTGCCATCTCAGCCCAGATGGGACCCATTCCAATCCCATGTGCAAGCCCTGCCCATGCTGAGCCCACGTAGCCCATCTATAAACCCATGTGGTAACCAACGATATGTGTTTGCTATGGTGGGAGTGCAAATGGTGGGAAACAGCGAGTGGCAGCAGAACGGCTTTCCGCACAATAAATGATCCCTGCGGATCTGGAGAGCCATGGCCCGACGAATGGCTCGGGGAGGATGTCCTGCCTGGTTCCACTATTAGCATTTTGGTCAAGCACTTGACACCACAGAAGCAGGCTTCCTCGGTGGCCGATTGTCCGCGTCTCTGCTTTGCGTCACCCTTTTCGGGGAAATCCGGGCAGACTAGTTTAACATTTAGCCCCTTTAAAGTTCATATTTTTATGAGGGGAGTGGAACCTGGGGCTAGCAAATAGGTACCGCCAAGACTGCCAGACGCTTTTTGTTTGTTTATAGGGGTTTTGGGGCAATGCCAGACGCTTAATTCATTCATTTTCCCATTTTCCGAATTTCTATCATTAAAGGGACACTGCCACCTTCCAAAAAGTTCTCAAATGTACGCCGTTTGTGGTGCAAAATTATGAAGTAATTGCAGCTAACACGATTATGACATTTGTTTCTCACAACATTGCTCAATTCATAAAAAGGCGTTTTACTATTGGGCTGATGACGTCATATGAAGGAAATTTTTTGATTTGCGAAAAAAAATTAAAACCTCACGCAGCCATAAGTATGACTAGTATAATGGCTAATTTATGGCCAAACGTAAAACAAGGTCACTGTAATCAACATTTAGTAAAGGAGAGACGAAGACATCGAATCAAGGCCCTAATTCAAATACTTTGGGGACTAGGGAAATTGTTAACAGATGTAAAATCAAAACTGCGATTTCTCTGTGATCTCGACCTCAGTGGGGTTGTTTTAACTTATACCATACATAATTGCAATGCCAGCAGCCAAAAATGCTATTTCTCAAACTCAAATAATAATTTTAAAGGGGATTATACTGAGTTTCCCGGTCCTGAAAGGAAATGCACTCTTTGCAGTTGTATGTGCTTAAACACGTTTTAAGGACATATGAGAGTGACCTCGTTGCGCATTTGAATCCATTATTTCAGCAATTATCAGCGTTTAAACTTTGACATTTTCAAGACTTGTATCTGATAACGACGTACTTGATCGGGATTACTGTCCAACACTATATCTCTATCCTTGGGCTCGCCATATCCGGGCGTAAGTAGAGACGGCTGTCTATACCTCAGCAAAGTACTGCAAAAAAGTACGCGGGGTGGCATCACCAGAGCAACTTTGAAACGTCCTTACGTAAAGAAGATGCATTTTCCAGAAAAAATGTGGTAACCGTGGGCCTTCTACCCACCTTTATAAGTACGTTTTACTATGTAACTCAATTATTCTGGGAAAAACCCGTATAATCCCGGTTGGCAGTGTCCCTTTAAAAGGGATTATACGAGTTTCCGTCCTGAAAGGAAATGCACTCTTTTGCAGTTGTATGTGCTTAAAAACACGTTTAAGACATAGAGAGTGACCTCCGTTGCTCATTTAATCCATTATTTCAGCATTTATCAGCGTTTAAACTTTGACTTTTTCAAGACTTGTATCTGGTAACGAGTACTTGATCGGGATTACTGTCACCACTTTTTAATATCTCTATCCTTGGTTCCGGGTGGTTCCGGGCGTAGGCAGAGACGGCTGTCTATATCTCAGGCAAGACTGCAAAAAAAGTACGCGGTGGCATCACCGAAACACTTTGTAAACGTCCTTACGTAAAGAAGATGCATTTCCAAGAAAAAATGTTGAACCGTGGCTTCTACCCACCTTTATAAGTACGTTTTACTATGTAACTCAATTATTCTGGGAAACCCGTATTAATCCCTTTAAAGGGATTTATACGGGTTTTCCAGAATAATTGAGTTACATTAGTAAAACGTACTTATAAAGGTGGTAGAAGGCCCACGGTTACCACATTTTTTCTGGAAAATGCATCTTCTTTTACGTAAGGACGTTTCAAAGTGCTCGGTGATGCCACCGCGTACTTTTTGCAGTACTTGCTGAGGTATAGCGACAGCCGTCTCTACTACGCCCACTTTACTCCCGGGCATATGCGCCGCCCAATGATAGAGAAATTGAAAAGTGGGTGGACAGTAATCCCGATCAAGTACTCGTTATCAGATACAAGTCTTGAAAATGTCAAAGGTTTTAAACGCTGATAATTGCTAAATAATTGGATTAAATGCGCAACGAGGTCCACTCTATATGTTCTTAAACGTGTTTTAAGCACATACAACTTGCAAAAAGAGTGCATTCCTTCCAGGACGGAAAACTCGTATTAATCCCTTTAAACAATTGCGTTATTGTGTGTCATGCCGCGAAAGCGGCCGCGAATTTTCGAGTTTCACTGTTTGAATGGCTGCATTTTGACTGTTGCAAAAGCAATTTTTACCAGCTGTACTCCGGACAGTTGGGGGGGCAAAACATAGTCTCAAGACCTTTGGGGGCATGGCCCTTGACCCCCCCCCCTGGATCCGCCCTTGTCAGTGACCTTGACCTGAGTTTGATAGATAACTGATATTGTTGTTGTGGCGTCACCGCAAATCTTTGAGTGGCAGCCCCCCCCCCCTTGGGGAGTTCCCCCCCCGCAACCAGGGGTTGGGGGACCAGCCAGAGGTTTGAGGGGGCAGCTCCATAGGACTTATGTTAAAATCCTGCGAATCTGAGTGGCTGGACTCCGGCAGAAGCGATCTTGGAGGCCCTCCCCCGGTCTAAATTGATCTCGGTATCAAAACAATGGCAAGGAAAAAACATACATTTGCATCTCGATATTGTGACGAATCGGAGGATAATCACAGCAATCAACATTTTATCAGAGAAGAGCGGCCCGATATATTTGCCCTTCGCACCGCTATCACTAATAACAGCATCCTTGGGTCCTCTCCTATACCAATCATCACATCTTCTCAGTGATAATAGCGCCATCTCAGGTCTGCACGTCAGTATCGCCATCTCAGGTCTACGCGACAGCGGCACCATCTCAGGTTTACACGACAGTGGCGCCATCTCATGTCTGCACGACATAAGCGCCATCTCAGGTCTGCACGATAGTAGCGCCATCTCAGGTCTGTACGACAGTGGCGCCATCTCAGATCTGCCGTCGGCCGGTGGTGTGCGCCTTCCCTGTCCAGCAGTACGGCGCCTCGTCTCCAGCACTGACCAACTCGGGTTCTATTGGGCTACCCGGCCTTTCCTCGAAAAAACACGGCACCGGTCGTCATGACCGGGGTCAGCCCCCGGGGCGACGGGTCAAGGTCACGAGTCACTCCCGGGTCTTACTGAGGCACGGGGCCTCCTGCAACGGGCACAGCGACTGGGGCGACGTCACGCGGTTTTTAGTGGAAACACTAGTACTCATACCCTGTCCGTTTGATGTCGAACAGGTCTCCGATGCTTCCCTGACATCGGATGGCGTTGCGAAGACTGGTAGCACTGACAGAGCACATACGGATTTGACCAGCTTCCCAGCAGTGACTCTTGCGCTGGAACATGTTTAACATCTCCATTGGCACGACCCTGCCAGCGTCTCTTAACACCGTGTCCTCGAGTGTCTCCTCAGGGACCCTGTTCTCCTCTGACTCCGGCTGTTTGGTCCTCACCTCCTCTCCGGGTTCAGGAGGAGGGATCCGGAGGCTCTCCACCCGCCGACGGGCGAGTCTCTACGCTAGGCGGCACACGCAATCTACTGTTCAGGTGCATCTTTCCAACATCGCGCGCGTGTCTCTGAGACTCATTCCTCCTCCCAGCTGCGATCAACGTGCATGCTCATATTCTCCGACGCTCTCCGAAGACTCCCGCGCCCTGACAATCTTCTTCCGGCGCGCATGGTGACATACTACTCTTGAAGCATCTCCCCGCTGGATTCGGCCACCAATCTTCTATCAGCGCTACCTTGCGTATTCCCAGGGTACAGCTCCCGCACGCGCTGACACAACCCAGCCTGACGAACCAAAAAAGTGCCAGCTGAAACACCTAAGCTGACAACACCGTCCTTGACAAACCAATGTGTGCCGATGACAGCGTCGCCGAACTCCGCCGATGACACTCAGGCGTTTCTATGCTCACCCCAGTCAAGCGGCTGGCGCGGGACGGCGGCGCCGAGTCGCGGCCCGAGGCCCGTCCCGAGGCTGAGGCTGAGATTGAGCCATCGCCCTTCTCGTGCTGCACGGGCGTACCGGGCTTGACCCGGTTTTTGTGCAGCACCTGGGATAAAAAACGGCAGCGTGGGCTGGCGTCCTTGGCGGGCGAGCTGGAGCGGGGCACCACCAGGCCGCGGATGTACTCGTACGTGGTCATGCCGCGCGCCATGATGTACACGTGGAAGAGGAAAAGGTGGACGAGCAGGATGCCGCAGAGGAGGGAGAGGAGGGTGACCACGCCGGCGACGGAGAAGAACACCGCGCGGGGGACGTGCAGACCGAAAATGGCGAGCTGCGGGGAACAGGAGGCGTTGGTCGCCGCCCCCTCCTCTGCCGCCCCCGCCCCCGCCCCTGCCGCCGCGGCCGCAGGTTCCGATTCAGCTCCACAACGTCCACAGTCCCCGAGGCGCTCCGGACTGAAATGCAGCAGCACAATCTCTCCGGCAGACAGCGCCAGCACCAGCAGCGCCACAGCAGCTGCGCTCGCCACACACGCCAGGAACCAACCGTAGTTCCTACTCCCCACGCAGTGGTTCAACCACTTGCAGTGGTGGTCAAACCGAATCACACACTTGTTGCACACCGAGCAGTGCTTCGTCCTGGTCGACGTGATTTCCACATTACACAGATGACACCGGCCGTTCTCAATCACATGCGCGTGCACATTGCGATCGAACTCGGGCACGGGCACGCTCTCTTTCCTCGCTCGCAGGTCCGCGTGCGCAGGGTCGAGCAGCGTCGCCACCAGGTGCGTCACCACGTGAACCAGCAGCACGGCCGCCGTCGTCGCCACGGCCGGCAGCCGCAGCGGCGGACAGAGCGCCGGCAGCAGCACGCCGGCGGTGACGGCGATGCTGATGAGCACCAGCAGCCAGGCGGCGATCTGCTGGCCGTGCAGCGGCAGCTGCAGACCGTGCTCTCGTCTCCAGCGTCGGTACTCAGGAGCGAGGTGTTGGTCAGCCGGGGAGCGGCACGGGCAGCGCCGAGGCATCGCTGGCAGGTTATGGTGAGGCGAGGTGCGGTGAGCTGGAGCGGGCGCTGTCACCAGAGTGGGAGAACGCGGCTGTGGGCGCGGCTGTCGCTGCAGCGGTGGTGGTAGTGGCGGAGGGTGCCCGATCGGCCGGGCACATCGCCTGGTCCAGCGTGTGGCGAGGCTGCTGGTGGGAGATGAGACACGGGTCGCTGTTCACGGTCACCCACGGTCACTGGTGCGGTCATCCAACGACGCGGTCACTGGCGCTCACTCGATTTGGTCTTTCCCATTCGTTCGGCACACAGCGCAAGCATCACCGAATATCAACGGTCACCGATGGTCATCACAAGTTGCCAGCGCCAGCGGTCCTCATCCGTCAAGTCAGCAATGTTCACCAGCTGTCACCGTCAATCAACAGCGATCACCAGCTGTCACTAGCCTCCTCAGCGGCCACCAGTCGTCACCAGCCGTCACCAGCCGTCACCAGCGGTCACCAGCAGTCACTAGCGATCGCTACCAGTCACTAGCGGTCACCAGCCATCCTCAGCAATCACCACCAGTCACCAGTAATCACCGGTGTTCACCAGTAGTCACCAGTAGACACCAGCGGTCCGCCTCCCACCTTCCTCACGCTCTCTGTACTGGGCGGACTGAGCCTGGCCTCTCGGGTCGGTCGTAATTGGCTGCTGCACCGCAGGTCGATGGGCCGGGATATGATGAGGGATCCGGCTCCGGCTCCCGCACCCTCCCGCCTCACCTAAACATAGCCTCGGTCACTGGACGGCCGCGGCTGACTGCTGTGAGCCGGATATCGTTAGTTCTGCCGAATTCCAGGCTTCGTTAGATGCTGTTCCGGTGAGAAGTATTTTGTTGAGTTCGAGAGAAGCAAACTGGCAGGGAATGTTTTCGTTTTAAACGGTGGTATGTTTTACAATGGATCGAAATAATGATGCATTATTTACGAGTACAAATTATAAGCAATTATATTGAATTATCTTATTTTTATATAACCACCACGTAAGTATACATGCCTCGTTTTTGTCTCGCTTTTTAAAAGTAAAGCAGGCATAACGAAATTTGCTCAGGTGTCACGTGCTTTTCAACGAATGATCTTCCACAACCGGGTAAAGCAAATTGCCAGGCCATCGTTTAACCACGTTTATTTTCACAACAGCAAACTTTGATAACCCAATCGCCGATCAAATGATTATTTTATTTAACAAACAAATTATAGAAAAAGTACAAAGTAACACTACAAAGCGGACAATGGACCGAAAGCCTGACTTCGTGAGCTTGCAATTTTTTTAACATGCTGCCAGTTTTGTATTTGCTATAGGACTGTTTTGAGAAAAACTGAAGACATGTAATGATAATAAATAGCCTTTCTCTCATAATGCCGAAAAATATCTTAAAAGGCCAAGCCAAAAGCTCCCAAATTTGACTTTGTCTTTTTTAATATTTTTCAGCGAAGAGAAGATTATTTATTTTATTATTATTACAATGTTGCTAGTTTCACCAATTAGATATTTCGCAAATGTTTCATCTTCCTGATGTTTGTATCGCCATGAAGCACGACTTCTAAATCATTTGGCAGAATAAAATTAATAACTTCACGTACACTGGTACACACTCCCGCAGTTGCTATGGTACACACTAAGGTCCGGCTTCTTTCTCCTCTAGCGTATGTTTGACGGTGAAGTTAAGGAAACGACCATCGTACATTTAACCGCATTAACTACGAAGAGCTTCAACCTTGATATATTTGAACATAAGGCTCACCTTACCTTGGCTGTTTTAAGCACAAAAAATCATTTTAGAGCTTTGCGGTGAAACACACGTTGTTGTTTGTTTGTTTTTTTTGTGCTTTTTTGAGGAAATAGTTTCACCTTCCAACATGGTTTTGAACGCTGAAGATAGCAGTTTTTTATTGATAGCAGTGTTTGAACTCCTACCTGCAAGTGGTTCTTGTGGCTGAAAGGCTCTCCTCGCCGAATATATTCTTAATTTTTGTCGAAGGTTTGTGGGCCTCACACGCCTGGGGCAGAGGCCAGGGCAACGCCTCCATCCGAAAGTTGGGGGGGACGGAGGTCTTCTGAAGTCCATTCTTTAACATGCAAACGCCATAGGCCTAATGTTAAAATCCCGAAAAATGTTTGGGGGGACACGTCCCCCCCGTCCCACCCCCCCCGCTGGCGGCAGGCCCATGCATGAAGCTGCCGTTGTTGGGGCTCAACGCCTGGGCAGAGGCTGTACATCTTACGCGACTATACATTCGAATCTGATTGGGTGAGCCACGTTTGAGTTGCGGAAGAGTAACGGCATATAGTTTTGATCAACTTAATAATTTACCGTCCTTCTGTCCCTGAACGGCGCGATGTATGGGCTGATTTTGTGACATTTTTATGAAGAGTTGTATTTGAAAATATAATCAAATTGTGTTTGACAAAAACAATCCAAGGTGAACTATTTCCTTTAAGTAGCTTATGGATATTGTGAGCTAATGCGTCAGCCGTCAATATAACAATTTGAAGCTCTCAGTATTGCAGTTTGAATGCATATATCGTCGTTTATTAATTCGCCCTCAAACATACGCTAGAGGAGAAAATAAGTCGGACCTTAGCGTGTACCATAGCAACTGCGGGCCCCTGTACCTATATCCTGCTGACCGGGCCCCGGTTACAATCGACATAAGAAACATAGTACGCATATATGTCAAGTCTGATGAACAAAGAGTAACGAATCTGAATTCAGAGGAATATCGCCTAATCTTCAACATCACCAGTCATAACACCATAAGGTATCTTAGCATCACGAAGATATTTAACAAAAACAATAGCTATTCTACATATAACTATATATAAC
The DNA here is from genome assembly GCA_014673585.1 of Semibalanus balanoides. Classification (NCBI taxonomy): domain Eukaryota; kingdom Metazoa; phylum Arthropoda; class Thecostraca; order Balanomorpha; family Balanidae; genus Semibalanus; species Semibalanus balanoides. The sequence goes on from VOPJ01002204.1 coordinate 32,378, forward strand.
TAAATATATATAACTAAACTGGACAAATTAAAAAAATATATTTACCGAAAATAGATAAGAAGTAAATCTTGAATATCAACAGCAAATAGCAATACATTGCATTATTCGTAAACACACGTCTAAACTAGCCAGGCACAGCACTCATGAATAATATAATTTCAAACAAAGTAGTGTGTGTCCGTGTAATATGTGCAATACCACGGGCACTCTGAGAGAATGAATTCAGCACTCCATTATCCGACTATTGACTATTGACTTAAAAACGTAAACTCGCTTGTGCATTGAACAAATCGTCAGTGTCACACGCACGGCAAACGACCATGGCATCCTGCTTCAGGGATCTATCTATCACAAGATTCCTCTCTTTTGAGTGTCTGTTTGCTAACAGTGCTGCTCATTCCAGCTGCGTATTCAAGCCAGCGCGGCTCGGCTCGCGGGCCATCTGGTGAGGCTCTGCTTCTGCAGAGATGACGCTGCTACTCCGTCGGCTGCCTGCAGAGATATAGATGGCGCTGCTGCTCCGTCGGCTGCCGGTTCGATGGCCGGTTCGGAGTGACGTTTCCGCCGCAGAGTGGCTGACGCGGCCCATCTAGAGGTAATCTGGGAGGGGGTGCGAGGGAAAATTGAGCTAAAACCCAAAAATTGCTACGAGGCAGATTACAGAGAAGGGACGACCACAAACTAGTAGGTACAAACTAGAGCAGACAATGACAAATAGGTATCGCTGGTGCTTTCACACGCAGGCCGACTAAACTCTAGGAGAAAAGGGGGAAAACATAAAATTTATTTGGTTTAAAAATGGTTACGTGCTACGCGTGTCAAAATCCAGCACTAAACGACATTGAGATATAATTCAAAATCCAATTCCACGTTGGTGTTGCAACCAGCCAGTGCAATTCGCTTTTTCGTTACGATATAGGCGTGGTTTCTTAGAAAGACGTATTTTGTCCGACTTGGTTGCATATTTATCCCTTTTCTTCCTCCAAGTTATAGTTCGATTCAAGACGTCATTCTGGAAATTTCAAGCAGGCGTGATGAAACAGATGAAACATAGTTAAACGCAGTGACAACGAACAACCAGCGTAAATAATTATCATACTCTCTCATTTTCGATACAATCAGCGCCGAAAGTGGCAGATTGCGAAATAAACAGAATCAATGACACTTGATTACTAGCACGTCTGTTTCAAATAATACTGCAAATGATTTCACCTGTCTAAATTTGAACGTCTTCATACAATACCTGTAGGATGTTTGATACGGTTCTTCAAGTCTCTGTTCTGGTCGTAGAGCCGGTCAATGTTTCGCTTCAGGTCAATGGTCTCTTGCTCCCTCTGGAAACGGACAGGCCATATATGATCAAAGGAAATCGTCTGTTGTCTGCACAGTGCACATTCACAATTAACTAACTCCGCGAAATAGCCTTTTGAACTGACAAAGTATGCGCTCCTTCAATCCTTGGCTAGCGAAGTACTATAACAACTAAGCATCCAATCAAGATGTTGGAGAGTACATTTGGATTTTTCCTGCTCTACATCACAATATGTAACATGCCACACCACCACATCATGGAGCTCTGTTGTCACTGATTCAATTTCCCTTCAAACACAGAGAGCTAAGTCACTTCCGATTTTGAAATGCACATCGGTTACATCGCAGCCCCAGCTCCGGGCACCGTTTGTATAGCGTTACAGTGGTCTGGTAATGGTTTGAATGATCGTGTCACACCGCTGCCGGCAGGAACTGACCGTTCGCTTGCCCTCTTTGATCTTGCCGCCGATGACGCGGTTCACCGTCTGCATGGCATCGGAGAGTTTGGTGACCGACACCTGAGACCCGTCGATATCCCGCTCCAGACGTGCCTGGCGGAGGGGGAACACGGGGTTTGGTGACGAAATTCGGTGACGGGTTTGGTGACGGTCACATAGGGGAGGTGTCACCGGGTGACGGGCGCAGATATATGTGAGAGGGAGGAAGAGAGGGGAGTCATAAAGGGAGAAAGGGAGGGCTGGAAGAGGCGAGAGAGGGATTAGAAGGGAGAGGAGAGAGAGACGAGAGAGAGAGAGAGAGAGAGAGAGAGGAGAGAGAGAGGAGAGAGAGAGAGAGAGAGAGAGAGAGAGAGCGAGAAGAGAGCGAGGAGAGCAGAGGTAGGAGAGCGAGAGAGCAGCGATTTGATCTAGTAAAGAGATCGATGTTCTTGCTGTGCAGATAGAAGCGTAGACGCAGTAGAGAAGCTGTAAGCGAAGAGAGCGGAAGGAGTAGCGAGAGAGAGCGAGAAGAGAGCGGAGAGCGACGAGAGCGAACTGGGGAGAGCGAGGCGAGAGCGAGAGAAGCGAGAGAGCGATGAGAGCTGAGCGAGAGCGAATCTGGAACTACTGAGAAGCGAGGAAGAGAGCCGAAATCGAGAGCGAGAGAGCGTGAGAGCCGGAGTGAGAGCGAGGGAGACTGCGACTGGAGAGCGAGGGAGAGCGAATGAGGAGAGCGAGAGAGCGAGAGGGAGCGAAGACAGAGCGAGAGCGACGAGAGGCCGAGAGAGCGAGAGAGCGACAGAGAGCGACGAGAGCGGACTGAGGGCGAGAGGGCGAGAGGGCGAGAGGGCGAGAGGGCGAGAGGGCGAGAGAGCGAGAGAGCGAGAGAACGAGAGAGCGAGGGCGAGACAGAAAAAAAGGAAAGAGGAAGTCGGGGCAGTGAGTGACATCTGACAAGGAAGACGCTAGGGAATGTTTTTGTTGAGAGGATGTTGTAGGACGTACAAGTCAGAGAGCAAAATAAATTGCGACAGTAATAGCGAGAACTACAAGGATGAAGACAACGAGAACACGAATAATACCGTCAACAATGTCTCGTTTGGCGACTGGCCTTGGAGCGGTATGCCACCATCATAACGATAAATATCAACATTAGGACCATGACTCCAGTCCACGAGGAAAAAGCCCGTCCAAGAAGGCAACCCAAGAGCACAAGTCGCCTATTCCCAGATAATGGCAATCGGACTCCACCCTGCCAATCACACTAGTTGGCTAGACTTTCCGGGCCTCCTGTCGTTTTGGCTGATAAACCGTTCGTGAACGCTGATAACCTGATGATAACCAGCTGATAACCCAGGTGATTAGCTGATAACCTGTAATAACCAAGCTGAAACCGGTTGATAGCTGATTAACCTGTTAATAACCAGCTGATAACCCGGTGATAGCTGATAACCTGTTAATAACCAGCTGATAACCCGGTGGTAGATGATATCCCGGTGATAACCAGCTGATAACCCGGTGATAGCTGATAACCCGGTGATAACCAGCTGATAACCCAGTGATAGATGATATCCTGTTAATAACCAGCTGATAACCCGGTGATAGCTGATAACCTGTTAATAACCAGCTGATAACCCGGTGATAGCTGAATAACTGTTAATATACCAAGCTGATAACCCGGGTGAATAGATGATAAACCAGCTGATAACCCGGTAATAGCTGACTAACCCGGGTGATAACACGCTGATTAACCCAGTGATCAGCTGGAATCAAATCCTGTTAATAACAGCTGATTCAAAACTCCAGATTTGATAAGAATCGATAACCGCGTGCTTGATAACCAGCTGATAACCCGTTGATAGCTGATAAAAACCCCGTCGATAACCTAGCTGATAACCCAGTGATAGCTGATAACCTGTTAATAACCAGCTGATAACCCGGTGATAGATGATAACCCGGTGATAACCAGCTGATAACCCGGTGATAACCAGCTGATAACCCGGTGATAGCTGATAACCCGGTGATAACCAGCTGATAACCCGGTGGCCGGTGGCAGAAGGACTCACCATCTCGGCCGCCTTCTGTTCCTCGCGCTCCACCTTCTCCCGGACGTCCTTCGCCAGCTCCGCGACCTCGTCACGTCGTCGAATGTCCTCCTTCTCCAGCTTCTCCATCATCTCCCTCTCCGTCAGGTCCAGCTGCTTCTCCAGCGCATTGATCTCTGCTGGTGACTCCTGAGAACAGCACACGTCATCTGCGGTGGATCCTTAGAAGAGAACGCGTTATCTGAGGTGTGGAGGGTATATAGCATGCAGTTATGTGGAGCGTGGAGGGTAAACTCAGCCCGGGTAAAAGTGAAAACGGTTTGACAGTAGCCGAGATGCGGCACTACCTTTTTAGAGGTGCAGAAAATCATAAACATGTGTTCACACTTCACAGTATACAGGCCACGGACGTTCACAGTCTACAGGCCGTAACGGCCACAGAATGAGCTGGCAAGTCACAGCTTTAGTCACGGCGCTGCAATGCTAACCCTATGGCGCTGGCCTGGCCAGTCACAGCTTCAGTCACGGCCGTGACCAGTTCTGGTCCCAGCGCTGGGACGCTGAGACCAGAATTTTGCAACTCTACTACACTACTTTGAAATGTTCATGCTCTTATTTTTCCAACGTTACCATCTACGGAATTATACACAGAACAATGTGTTTATATCTGTCTCTGTCTCTGTCTCTGTCTCTGTCTCTGTCTCTGTCTCTGTCTCTGTCTCTGTCTCTGTCTCTGTCTCTTGTCTCTGTCTCTCGGCCTACAGCTACGTAATATTTATATACCTTCGTTGACTGTCCTGTGTCCAGTGCCCAGCCCAAGAATGTTCGGTAAAGAGACACGCATGCCTTTCTTATCTTCCATAAGTTGAAGCATGTTGATCTATCGTCTGTGCTGTTTCTTCCATGACCTTCACCTGACCTTGACCTCGGCTTACCTTGACCTTGTCGTCGAGCATGTCGATCTGTCGTTTGAGTCGCTCCTGGGTGAACGCCACCGAATCCATCTTACTCGTCGCTTCGTTTCCCATCACTCCCAGCTCGTTACTGTCCGTCTTCTCCACCTGAAAAAGGAAAGATAACAGTGATGTTTAAGTTCCATGTTCACGATGTAGCATATACATACATTTTCTGGAGGACCTGCTAGAACAGTGGAAATACATACAACGATATCCACGGTAAATCGCCATATTTTGAACGGTGCAACACTTGTTTGTCGGAAAGCCATAGTCATCCATAATAACGGTTTCAGTTTTAGAAATATATCTAGTGGCAGCGGAAGTCCTGCCCATGCTAGTTGCATTAACAACGAATGACAAGTACTGAGAATTACTTAAAAAATTTGTTCCGAAAATACACACGACAAATACTGAAAACGGATCTATGATCCCAGTGGATCGATCCATCGACAATTTCTGAAGGTGGATCTATGATCCCAGCGGATCCGGGATCCAGATTCGACAGATCAGATCCAAAGATCCGTTTTTTGGATCCGAGCACATGTCCGGTGCGTGCTTTTTAATTTTAAGCTAGCCTCATTCTTCCCGTATGTCGCTCGCGGTTTATTGAATGAATGAACTCGACTTTCCGTTGTGAACGTGCGGGGCGGCTCGTCGTGTTTTTAAATGTAAGTTCAGATAAGTAAAAGCCATGTTTAAATTAGTTAGGGTTATTAGGTTAGGTGTGAGGTTTAGGTTTAGGTATATGGTAGGTTTGGTTAGGTTAGGTTTGGGTTAGGTAGGGGTAGGTAGTTGGTAGGTTAGGTTAGGTTAGTTAGGTTAGTTTAGGTTAAAAAAAATGCCAGATGCTGTTGCTTTCAATTTTTTTTTCTTTATCTGAACATTACACAAAACACGCCGCGGGCGGCGGTTGCACCGCGGTGAGCGAGTGTGCAAGTCGGTAGCGAGCGCGTACGGGGACTGAGCTACCAGCCGCACATAACCCACCGGTCCGGCCGCGCAGTGTGACGTCAGCAGACACCGGCAGCTGACGTCAGCTCCGTATGTGTGGCTACTGCGTCGGTCCTGATAAGTGTCATCCGCTCAACCTTTACACACACCGCACCACGGCACGGGTGTGTATATATATATATATAGTTCGTGATTTTGTGAGCCGGGAATAGTTGAGAATAACTTGGGGAACGATAACAAAAAAATATGGAAATGTTCTTAACTTCTCAGACGCAAAAGTGTCCCCCCAACCCAATTTTTTTCGGACATTTAACATTACGACTGCGTTGCATGGAAATAATTGACTTAAGAATCCCTCTGTCCCCCCTCAATTTAAAAGTGGCGGAGTTTGTGCGCATAATAATAATAAGAACCCCTTGCTTATAACACCTATCACTATACATATATAAAGCTTTTACGGCATGTCTTAGCACGTATAAATCAAGGCTATAGAAAAACGTATAAATGACATGGGAAGTTTTCGCCGCTCTTCTACTGGCCGGCTGACCAGTTGACTGACTGACCATTTTCAGCTTGTTCTCGATGACCTCGTCCTGCTGCTCCACTCTGGTGCTGAGCTCCGACAGCTTCAGCTCCGTGTCGGCCAGAGCTTTGGTCAGCTGCTCCCGCGCCCCCTCGCTGTTCATATTCTGAAGACGCTCAATCTGTGGAAGTCGTGATGCAGATGTGTTACCATTGTTATCATGCCTCATCTTACATATTATTTATTTTAATTTTCATACTTACCTAACTGCTAATGACTGAGGAGTGATTTAGACCAAATCAGTATTCCTTTAATACCAAATATCCATTTAAAATACGGATGCGATGTGAATGTTCGGAGAATGCGTGCGCGCCGTTTAAACGCTCCCTTCCCTGGTGATTCATTCGGTCGCTAAACCACCCGAGAAGCAGCATCGACTGATTTCCGGAATCTGATTGCATTATCCAAAGAACGCATTCTCCGAAGAACAAAGCCTAGAGTTATGATGCTAATTTGGTAAGTCGACACTCTAAAGATAACCGGGTTTAACCCCTATTACTGTCGGGGGGGAGGGCGAATCGGCCCCCCCTTGAGGTTTTTCGCGTATGGGTCATTCATTCATTACTCAACTCAGAATCTGCATAACTTGCTGGCTTTTCCTAACATTTCATTGCGCATCGAATGGTGTACTTTTTTTCTAAAATTGAATTATTAGGAGGGAGTCCGGACAGTTTTTAGGCGGTACGTGTTCGGCCGTTTTGACACAAAACATCTTTGCATGGTTAAGCACTCTAGGAGAGTTGTGTGGTTTTTAGAGAAGTGTTAAGCAAAAACAGATATCGGTAGAGAATTGATTGTTTTATTCAGATGGCATATCTCGAAATTTCAAAATTTTGAATTTTGAAATCAATTTTTTTTTAACTTATTTTTCACAAATGATAGACAGTTTTTTTATTATTCAAGACGTTAAAAAAACGGAATTGTATGTGAGAGAACATCCATAATAATACTGTAATTGAGTTTCAGGGTGATATTCTTAAATAATTTGATGAACCTGATTCAGGTCAAATGCTAACCTTCAATTAAGTTATGGTGAAAAATGAAAAACGAGGGTTTAAATACACTGAATCAAATCCAATTATTTCAAGTATCCGATAATCTCTGGCCCTTCTTGAATGAAAAAAGATGAATTTTTTAGTCAGTGACCTTTTGAAAGGTGGATTTCAAGGTCCACCAACACCTTTTATCAATAACTCATAGACAAAGAACATCATAGAGACTCAACAATGATCTCAAATGTTTGTCTCGTCAATACGCGTCTTTGATATGAACTTGAACCGACTTACGTACAGCTTTGACCTTGACCTTGACCTTGACCCGGGGTCCAAATTTTCCCGATTTAACATATTGGATATTTTTCGAACCGCAATGACGAGAGAAACACGATGTTACCAAAATAAGTGTTGTATATACTCTAGATAAAAAGTTATTAACGAACAAAACATTTGCTGAAAAACAGGTTTTTTAACATTTGTTGACCTCTACAGTCCAAACCATTGAAACTGAGGTCATATTCTGATGCCTTAAGGGGTGAAAAGACAATTCAAACTGCTTTACAATGTTTTTTTTCGGATTCCTCCTTAGCTGGCCATAGTTTCCGAGATAATGACAAGGTTTTCGCTGAAAATATCATGTTTTGACAAAAAATAATTTTGATGACGTTTATATGATCTTGAAGATAATGACCAAGGTCCAACCAAAATTTGACAAAATAGAGTTCATTGTGGACCTTAGTCACACACCAAGTTTCATGTATTCACCACGTTTCACCAAGTTCTCTTATGGCAGCGGAGATCTGAAGGGGGGCCGAATAAGCCTCCCCCCGACAGATTCGTATACTTTTCATCCCTCCAGGAATAGAGTTAAGACCTCCACGAAGGGCAGATCAGCCCGACAGTAGATTAGAGCCTATTTTAACAGTGCACTGTGCCGGTCGTGTTGTAGTGTGAGGTACTGCTGAGTACTGGGTACCTCTTCCATGGAGAGACCGCCCGGCTTGCCCGCCTCCCCGGGCGGCAGATCGGCGCGAGCGGCCATCAGGGAGGCCATGGCGATCCTGAGCCGGTCCCCGACGTCATCCAGACGGTCATCCATCACCTGAGACCGGAGTGAGAACCAGGGTGACAGATGTGGGTTGGAGGTAACAGTTCTCTGATGGCTGGAGGACTCACTGAACGTCATGTCAGCAGACCTGAATATATCGCTCCCCCAGGGCTCTCCTAGCCAAAGATCCCATAAAAATGCATAACGATTAACGCGTCAATCATACGTCATATCGACAATCGGCAATCATAACATCCATTGAAGAAGGCTTTGAATATTCAAAGTAAGGCGATATCTCAGGTAAAAATAGGGATTAAGGTCGAAATCGAGGTATTTGAGTGACCGAATTATATTTTCAAAAAACAGGAGGGAAGTCTGCGACAAACGAAACGAGTTATTATTAGAGGTACAACAATATCATGCTGTTTTGGGAGAAATTAAGAAGAAGACAAAAATGCTTAAATTATGGTTGTGCTGCAAGGCCTTTGCAGCAAAACCATAACCCAAGATTCAAGAGTATTGTTTCGTTTCTCACAAAACAGCATCATATTGAGCCTCTAATAATAACTCGTTTCGTTTGTGGCAGTCTGCCTTCCTGTCAACTCTGTATTATATGCACTGGCACATTCCAGCAAACTCCGCTACCAACCCTGTCCAGTTTCCGCCTCTCATCACGCTGCTTCTGGAACAGCTTGTCGATGTCCTCGACGTCGTTCTCCCTTTTCTTCTCCAGCACGTCCAGCTGGTCGATCAGCTCCCTGAAGCGCTGCTTCGTCTGGTCATGCTCCCCCTGACACAAAGCACCGGAAGCAGGGACTCATCGTACAGCTTAAATCGGGTGTTGCATCACCATGACCGCAAGATGACGCTTGTATCGCAAACTGCAAAGTGTACCTAATTATAATAAAGCAATGAGTATGCTGGTTGAAGTCAGGAAGAAACGTTTATGGTTAAAAAGAGTTTGTATAAAGTGAAACCGGTTCTAATTGTAGCCAGGTCAGTGTCACAGAGAGACGATTCTTATTTACTTACATTTAAGAATTAAGTCATGTTCTTTCGAAAAAGATAATGAAGTGTTCGTGACAAATCATGTCATAGCCTTATACTTCCATTTACGTCCCCACTGCGTAGGCTTGGTCGCCACATTTCACCTCGTTCAGTTTCCTGACGCTGCTGAAGCCGTCGTCGCTGTAGCTGGAGATCTCTGCCAGCTTCCTCTCGACCTCCTTCTTCAGCTCTGCCTCGCAGTCGGTCCTGGACGTCATCTCCTTCTGCAGCTTCTGCTCCAACTCCTTCAGCTGCGACTTCAGCTGTTTCTCCTCCGCCTCATTACGGCTGGAGTCTGACCGGCTGCGGCAGGAGACGAGAGGAAAGAGGCAGATTTATATATTAATATATATATATATATATATATATATTATATATATATATATATAATATATGTATATATAATTATATGTATATATATGTATTATATATATTATATATATATACAGTATTTGTATATAATGTATATATTATATATATAGCATATTTGTATTATATATATATATATTCTCTCTAGTACAGCCGCTATGGCGTGTAAAGCGACTATTTGTTGATGTGAAGTGACGCCAGAATCATCTCTCATAAACTATAAAAACTGCTTGCAGAGCCAGTCAGTACTAAGTTTACACGGAATTTGAGGACAACATAGGATTACCTTTTTTGGACTTGGACGTGGATGGAAGGCGAAACCTTCAAACAAGAAGTTTAACCGTAAAGCCGACACCGGACACCATGATGGAGATAGTGAATGCCTAAGCGTTATCATACCCGTCAATCAGAGGCTTTATTAGGCGGGAATCAAGTCTTGCTCCGAGTGGGAAACAGTCCACACGACTCGAGCGTCCAAACAAATATTGGTCAATAATGGTTATTCGAACCACGAGATTGAGCCATGAAATCAATCCCAAATGGACGAGTGCAACACAAAAGGCAAAGTTAATGAGAAACAGACACATCACCTTTTGTCAAAAAATAAGATGTCTTCAGGCCTACGTGTGACGAGAAAGTTTTGAAACATATAGTCCTAAGCAACACAACCAACGCACGATAATGTCAAATTAAAGTATCAAATATTTTACAAAAACCGTAAGATGCACAATTTGATCATGAAAAACAACCTGACACAAAACGACGGTAAACTTAAACGGACCAATGTCATCTACAAGTACTCCTGCCCAGACGAAGACTGCCTGCTTCGTAAAAACAGATTACATTGGACTGACCACTACCACTCTCTCCCGGCGGCTAACCATGCACCTCGGCAACGGGCACCACGCGACGACCACACGACACAAGCACAAACAGACCATCAGCACGAAAGGACTTGACTGAAAACAACGAACTATCCTGATGCAAACATGTAGCAACAGACGACACGACGACTTTATGTGCTGCTCGAGGCCCTGTTCATCCGTAAGGAAGAACCAAACTTAACAGACGAGCTTGGTTCGTGCATCACTCTTAGCCTTTTTGGTTAACCCTTATATAGGGCTAACGGCAAAAAGGCTTAGGTTGCCTTTCGGATGTAGTGCTTGAAGTGTATGGCAATTTGTCAACATGTATATGTACAATTATCTGCGTTTCGAAACATTCCGGCGAACGTGCGTAAATGTGGTACCATTGTATGAATAGTCCGTTCGAATCTCAAATGTCTATAATCAACTCTAACATTTTTTCTTTTTAATTGTAAATGTATACTTGGAAACATGTATCTGTATATTTGATTTGTATTGTAACTGTTAAAGTTGTACATAATGTAACCCAGCTTGAAAATGGTTTTGCAAAAACAGAAACGTCGCTAGCAGATAAGAAGTATATGAATACTGGTGATCTAATCTTTGATTTACCACAGCAAAAGAAACTTCTGATCCGACAAATCGAACAAACACGGAAGAAGCTGACGAAAACGAAATATTCCTTGGCATTCAATTAAACTTGCCTAAAAGAAGATGTATGGCAAACTAGAACAAACCAATATATATATATATATATATATTATATATATATATCTATATATATATATATGCATATACCTATTTGTGCTCTGCTGTGACTTAGTCTGTCTGGAAATAAACTAAAAACAACTGTTTCTGACCTTTTTAAAACGGCTGAAGGTTTGGATCTAAATGCACGCTGATCCGAAACTGTCGCTGAAGCAATGATATGTGGTGTACCTAATATATGTTCAGTGTTCACTGTCCAGATACCTTTACTGTTAGCATAATTAATACAATTGTATATCATAACCGTTATACCTGGGGTGCCTATAAGGCTGTCATCATCACTGAACGAAAAGAACAAAAGCAATGGAGATTCCAGTCAAAATGCCAGCCAGTGTTTTGCATCAATAAAACAGTCAGCAGCACTTCGAAAATAAGGCCAGCGTTTCCGACACCAATACACGTAACCACATGTGCTCAGGCACGACCACTCCTGGCCCTGTGGCTGCTGACGCATTTTGGCGATGGGAAGGTGGCCAAGTAACACAGCTGCCACGTCCTGGAAGGCACAGACGCACTGTCTGTTCAGCAAATGACGTCAGATCAAACGGTGACGTCATGCTACAACAAGTCAAACAGTGACGTCTCAGCTAGGCTTCGTTTTCCGGAAGAACAGGCCATTCTTCTTATTTCGCTGCATGAGTATAAGTTGCACGGTTTATTTCAATTTCTTGTGGTCTAGGTTAATGGGCCCTAAATCAATGAAGGTGTCAGACATATCGCAAATCTAGGTCAGCAGGCTTGTAAAGGTCCCACTTTGTCTGTTCTCTGAATTAACGGTGTGCTTAATCCTCGTCCTGTTTTATGTGGCCCCATTCTTGAGGTGGTTTCATGACTTTCATCTCCTAAGCATCGCCAGAGGGAGCGTAGCCAAAACGTTTTCCAGACTGGAGCCAAATCCTCAATTTCGTAAATCCTCACCACATTCCAGACAAACTGCTCAGCATTCACTGAAGAAATATGGCTCATGGACGGTCTGGGACCCTGTGAACATTTATCTGGTGGTATTCGTGAGGCTCACCAAATAACACGACCTCCAGTTGCCTTACCGTCCTGCCGATGCTGTCCACTGTCCACTGCCTGACCCAGTGTCCATGAGCCTGCTGTCCACTGCCTGACCCAGTGTCCATGTTCCTGATGCTGTTCACTGAGTGACCCACCTGTCCATGAGCCTGCTGTCCAGCCTGCTCCTGATGCTGTCCACTGACCTGACCCACCTGTCCATGAGCCTGCTGTCCAGCCTGCTCCTGATGCTGTTCACTGAGTGACCCACTGAGCCTGCTGTCCAGCCTGAGCCTGCTGTCCAGCCTGCTGTCCACCTCGCGCTGCAGCCTCTGGACGTCGGGATCGGAGCTGCCGGAGCCCCCGGTCTGCAGCTGCAGATCCCGCAGGTCCTGCTCTCCCAGCCGCGAACACTCGCCAACCTCCTCCAGCAGCTCGGTGATCCTGCACAACAATCGACGTCACAACCTTCTCCATCAGCTCGGTGATCCTGCATAACAGTCAACGTCGCAGAGAAACGTTACGTGTGGAGTGTGTGTTGAGAAATGCCGTCACCTAAGCTGAAAGCTGTCTGGTGTATGTGGGCCCCGGCCTCCGCAAGTGGTTATATCATAAATGCAATTTGTATCTAAAATCGGTGATTTGACCTGCCTCCACTTTTGCGCGTGCCACGCACTGTGGTACCATCCCTATATCAGGACGCACCATGCCAAAACAATTGATTTGATGGACATATCCAAAGGGGAAAGCCCGATCTCAATTGGAGCAGTAGTTGCAAAGTTATTAGCTTCCGAAAAGCGTCTGTACGACCGTGTCGGACCGGGTCAAATGGGAATTTGTCCTCTAAGTTGACGACAAAAATCAAGGGTGCTTCGCGCCCGCTGGGTAATTAAAAGGGGATTATGAAATACACGCTAGAGCCAAAGGCCGTTTTGGTCCAGCTACAAAATTGTGTAAGCAGCTGCAGACATTCAGCCCGATGCATCGAGGCCAATATAAGCAATGTTTTATGTCGGCTTCGATTTAGCACATCGCTGGTAAATTTAACGGAGCGGATGTTGATCTTGATAGACATAATGTTGTTCCACGTTCATGTGCACAGGGCATGGGTGTAACTTTAATGGCAAAGGGGTTGTAAGCTACAAACCAATAATTTTGGAAATTTAACACTACGGCCTATGAACGAGACGCTGGTAGAAATGGGCTCTTAAAACTAATAAGTGCAACCAATGATGTCAAAAAGTTACGCCTCTGATCAGCAGGGTGTCCAGAATGAAGGCTTTCTTTGTTCATTACATCTGAAGTATGAACACTGACATTCTGCTGCCTGCTGTGCCTTTCTCCCCTCTGACCCTCCAACGATCTGACTTACGACATTATTCACTTTTACAATGGTGACGATAATATAAACAGTGCAAGCAGGGGCGTCGCCACCGGGGGAGCCTGGGGGAGCCGGGTTCTCCCAGGTGCGCCCAAAACCCTCTTCGGCACCCTCAAGTTTACATGATTTTAACATTATGCCTATGGAGCCGGCTCCCCCGGAACCCTCGCTAGCTCCCCCATATTCCTGGTTGGCCCCATCACTCGAAATATTGCGGCGACGCCCCTAAGTGCAAGGCTTACAAATTATTGAGTGTTATTGATGGGCGTCTTCAGAGACGGCAATTAAGTTATGGCACACAATCTCATCTCATCGACGTCCAACATACAATGACAAGAATATAAATTGCCGTCTTCCGAATATGCTTTGTTTGGCGAGGCCTGAAGGTTAAGAAATCAATCACTTTAAAAGATTGAGATGAATACAATATAGGTATAATCAATTTAATACAAATCTAAATAATAACAAGAAAATCGAAAACAGCTATATTCTCGTTGTATAGTTCTTAAAAACTTGCCTCAAATGGCATAAGAAAATAGCCCTAAGAGAAAGTAGCAATTACAACACTTAGTATTCGTTCGTTTCGCATCAGATTTAGTCCATGCTGTACGATAGGTACCAGATACTGACTTTTCGCTCTGGCGCTGCTGTGCAATGCCATCCTTCTTGGCCTGGTGTGCCATCTTGCTTTCTGTGTCCCTCAGAGAGTTCTGCAGCCTCGCCACCCTGAGACGGAAGCAGCGCGGTCAGCACGGTCAGTACCTCATCTTAGCGCATCGACTCCATAGGTCAGCACGGTCAGTACCTCATCTTAGCGCATCAACTCCATATCTCTGACAAACGCTGGTGGCCAGCGGAATCTTCCCCGTGTCACAGTCAATAATTTTCGTTCACTTTAAAGACGCAAATTATATAAAACCATTCATTTCATTCATTTCATTCATTTCATTCATTTCATTCATTTCATTCATTTCATTCATTTCATTCAACTGATTGATCAAATCATTCCTGATGTAATTTAACGATAGCAGATCAATAAGGCCATCAGTAAACTCTTCATCGAATAGCATCGAGTCATCTATTAGCAAGATCGACATTGATCCGTAACATTCAAACGCGCCACGTGCTGTCAGACCGGCTTGTTCCACTTACTTGCCCTCCAGCGCGGCGGTGGTGGTGACGTGGGAGGAGGCTCCGCTGCCTTCTCCGCCTCGGAGCTGTAACGCAAACAGGCGTGTTATACAACAGCACTGAGTTAGCAGGGGTGGGACTTTATATCTCTAGGGGAGGGCCCGATCCCCCCCCCCATGGTTTCAAATGTTAACATAAGCCTATGGCGTTGCATGGTAAGAACTGAGTTAAAATCTACCAAATTAACATTAGGGCCCCGAGCGATATCATAAAGTTCCGCTTGTGGGAGTTAGTTTCCCAGGGGCGGATCCAGGGGGAGGAGCAATCTGGCCGTGCCCCCTAAAAACACGTCTACAATCGGAGCAAAATTGACACATTTCCTGATAAAAAAGAAAAACGAATCAACTTTTACAAAGGAAGTTTGGTTTTAAATCAGCTATCAATGCATAATTAAGCGGAATCCGATGAGTTTTCAGAATTATGTGAAACTTTTCGGACTTTGCCTCCCCATACCACCGGTGTCCTCTCCCAATTAACATCCTGAATCCACCCCTGAGTTACCTAATAACTTGAATAGCCCGTGCACACTGCACATCTCACAGTAACCGTCTATTCCAGGACCACATTCCTAAAATACCAGTCTTCCTCACAGAGCCTCCCCTCCCCTCCCCTCCCCGGGCGCGGCGGGTTCCCGCCAGTCGGCGTCTTTGTTATGATGGGCGTCTTTGTTCTGACAGACCGGTACCGTGCCGGGCAGCGGTCGGCAGGCGCAGCTTGTTACTGGGGTCGGGACCCTGCCCACACAGACAACCCAGGGCTGCTCGGGCGGCGGCCGGACGGTCGGGGCCGAGGGCGGCGCGGTTAAAACTTCCATGGGTGTTAGGTATATCAGCTGGCAGCAGTGGTAGGCTTTGTTTGTTTATTGAGGGTGTTACAAAAGTTATGCCATGGAGCCAGACCAGGGACTCAGGGAGGCCGAATCCTCAGGTCAGTTAGCACCGACAGTGGTAGGCCTCGGTTTGGGCAGCGGTATAATGGCTTATGAACGGGACGGCGGCATTGAAACGTACAATAGCTCCTCGATTGAAGTAACCAAGGTGGGCAGGATATTCTGTTCTGAGAACGGGCCTCGTCTGCAATGTGAAAAAAATAATGCAAAAATTTGCAGCTTTTTCGAGTTTTGTGGCTGACCTTCGATACTCCTTAGTTTTAACAAACATGCAAATTTCACCATGAGGAATATGAGGATTGCTTCGAAAACACAAAAAGGTGCCAAGTCTCACGCTCGTTAGCAAAATGGCTGAAATATGTAGGTTCAGTAACTACCACAGATTTGTAAAGTTTTGCATAAAAGTTCCCTTAAAAACATCTTGCAGCGAATAATACATATTTTGCACAATCTGTGTGCAATGTGCATACATGCTTATCTGAAGAAACACAAATGCCAGTTATATTCGTATCTATGTCGACTCAGCATGCTGTCGATGCCTCTCACCGTCCTCCTGGCTTCCTCCTCAAACAGTTCCTCCTGCAGCCGGGAGGAGTGCGACATGGCCTGCAGGTCGCCGTGCAGTGTCTCCACCTGTCGGTGACCGCACGAACCACGCCGGGTCATCGCACAGGTCACACAGGGGCAGGGCATGCAACGCTTATCACGTTTGAAGGAGAGATATCTTTGCTTTCCGTTGCACTTTGAAGATATATAATTGTAATTTGTCATTGTTAAGTTCGTTTTTAGCAAAGTGTGACAACAAATCAAATTGTGTTTCGCTTACCGTCTTGTAGGTATTTCATTTACATGAAATATTAGGAACTATTAGAAACACGACAATCAACCGTGCTTATTTTCAGTCTATTCTGCTGTCTCGACCGTCATTTGCAAGTACACATACATCAACACGGTCAGCCCCGTCACACCATGTGTAGATCGTTTTCTACCGTAGCGGGCCCGACTACCATATAAGGCGACACATGCGGTCTGTACTTGCAAAGCGAAGGAGCGTGGGTGGCGGCCGGCGGCGCGATCTGTATCTAATGACCTGACCTTTACACCTGCACCGCGATACCGGCACAGACACGTGCGGTCACGTGCTCGATGGTCATGGGCCACGGTCGTTCAGCTCCTATCAGCTCCACTGATATACATCCTGTTTCAGGTATACCTATCAGTGAAGCCGGGAGGCGGGGGGATGGGACAGTCAGCGGGAGTTCGCGGCTCGGAATTACAGTCGGCTATCTGCTGCTGCTGATAGCCTGAAGTCTGCTGAGGTCCTGTTTATGGGGTTTGCTGAGGTGCTATGCGGAAGGAGACGAGATCCCATGGCAGTATGGTGTTTGAGATCCCATGGCATTATGGTGTTTATAATTGTGTTAGATTTTGTCTGGATTTGGCTCCGCCAAACCTGCTTTGTTCGTTCTTGAACTTGAACTTGACACTTGAACAGAGCTTTCTTATCCATCGCAAAGGAATTAAAAATTAGTCAGGTTAAATGCTGAGCTTATCTTTTCGTGGACTGCTAAAATGCCTGCCGAAAACGTGGCAGGCAAACTTACGTGGAAACCTTAAAAGCAAATGACAAACTTGCTGATATCGCGGACGTATAAGTCGCAGAAGTATGAAACGGTCTAACTATACATATATGGCTTGCGCTTACACTTTATAGGTATGTACAAGTGCATCAGCAAAGTAACATTTATCAAACCGAAAGAAATGCATTCCTTCGTTTATCAGAAGTGCCGCCTGTGACTTTATCCTTATCATCGCGATAAACCAATGCACCGACTGAACAGCTGGCTGAGAAGTGAGAACCACAGGGGGCAAAACCGGCTGACAGTCACTAGTGGTGTCAATCGGTAACCAAAATTTCGGTTACCTAAAAAATTGTGTGACCGATTTGGTAATTGTTCGGTCAGGCTTACACATTTTTGGACACTTTTCGGTCAGCCTATCTTAAACAATTCACTTTTTTCGACACATTTTTACGTATTCTTATTTCTATTCAGCAAATTGATGCTTAATTTGCTCAAAATTCAATTAATTAATAAACATGCAAAATAGAACACATCATTATTATATGATATATCAAGATATAACATATTGCTCACAAGAGTAAGTGAGGTCCTTAAAATTAAGTATTGTATGGATTACACAATATTCATATTACATGCCCCACCACCACCTATAGTTTCAAAATCAGTCAAATTTTGGACATTTTTGGGCTCAACCAAAATCGGTCAGAATTTGGTCAACCAAAATGCCTCCTGTTCGGTATTGGATTGGTATTGGTCAGGAAATTTGGGGAAAATGACATCACTAACAGTCACTGCCGCTCGTGTCGAGGACCCACCTTGATGCGCATGTTCTGCATGTCCTCCCTGAGCATGGTGGCCGCCTTCCTGGAGGTGTCGTGGTACTGCAGCAGGTCCAGGATCTCCTGGCGGGACTCCTGAAGTCTGCGGCAGGACGTGCAGCATCGTCAACAGACTGCAGCACGCACACGATACTGCAATGTCAGTTGTGCAAGCAGCTCAGCCCATTGCAATATGAGGCTAGACAGGTTCAATGCTCAGTTTTTATTTTGTCAGTACTGCAGTATTCAGCGGGACCAAAAGCAGCGAGCAGACATTCAATGGTTATGGCACATCAACGTCACCGATTCCAATAGAAACCGATGAGCAAAGTGCACATTGTGGCTTTTTTGGTCATGCATCGATATATTGTTAGCGGCAGCTCAAGAAAAAAATGGTCATTGAAAGGAGGCGTGCTGATAGTGAAAACCACAATGCAACTTGGTTTTTGTATCCACATGAAGAAGCTAGCTGAGCGTACTTAGTAGAGCACATTCCGGCCGCCGGCGCCAATTTCATCGTCCCTCTATATACGAACCAGCCAAGGGCGGATCCAGCCGGCCGTTTTTTTTTGGGGGGGGGGCAAACCGTTTTTAGCGGACCTTACTTACCCCCAATTTCGATTTTTCCCGGATTTGACCCGCTTTATTTTGCAACCACACAATTTCTTATATTTATATTTTTTTAGTTTTTTCGACTTCTTTAAATATCGAAAAGGGGAATAGGTATTTATTATTTAGCGCCGCGAAGCGGCGCGATTTTTTTACGGGTTTGCCTGATAAAACCCAGAAACATAGGCGGTTCGCATTGTAAAGAATAAAAAGCCAAACGTGCTATTCATCAATTCACGCGTTACATGAAACGAAAACGATGCGATGGTTCGTTATGAATGCGAACCGATGTGACGCCGGAAGCGGCGTTAAAAGTTTTATTTAGGTCGCTTGGAAAACGAAATTTAACTTGAACCAGACTCAGATAACCCCTATGCTGGTTGCACATCTCTTGTTGATGCAAAATATTGAAATTATGTAGTGTAGTTTTTAAATAAATAAATTATTCGGATAGTAAATCACGATGACCGGTGGCAGTAAGTGCTTAATAACTTAGGTATATGGGGTAATATTAACTGTATACATATGCAGTTGCACCGAACTGCAACATACAATTGGTATCAACCAACAGTGTAAACGGTTTGAAAACAGCGGGCGGCAGAACGGCTTTCCGCACATAAATGGTCCCTGCGGATCTGGAGAAGCCTGGGACGAAATGGCTTGGGGAGATAGTCCTGGCCTGGTTCCACTATTAGCATTTTGGTCCAGCAACCTGGACACTGCAGAAGCAGTTTCCTCATGGTGCCGATGTCTGCGTCTCTGCGTTCGCGTCACCTTTTTCGGAAGTCGCAGACTAGCTTTAACATTTAGCCCACTTTGAAACGTTAATATTTTATGAGGGGAGTGGGACCTGGGGCTAGCAAATAGGTACCGCCAAGACTGCCAGACGTTTTTTGGTCTATTGGGGTTTTTGGGCACTGCCAGACGCTTAATTCATTCATTTTTCATTTGTCAATTTCTATCATTAAACAATCGCGTATGTGTCACTGCGCGAAAGCTGGCGCGAAATTTTCGAGTTCCTGTGATGGCCTTATTTTGACTGTGCATAAAAGCTAATTTTTACAGGCTGTACGTCGACCGTTTGGGGGGGGGGCAAAACATAGTCTCAGGACCTTTGGGGGGGCCATGGCCCCTTTGCCCCCCTGGATCCGCCCTTGGAACCAGCCAGCCGTTAAAATGCACCAGTTATTCTTTATTCATCCGCCTTTCTACATACAGAGCTAATCCACTCCTCTGCATAGGCAATACGTTTCTATTGAAATGACGAGGAAACCACAATAAAGGAATCCCTTCACAAATAGCCCGTTCAGTAAAGAAATCCCTTCCAGAAAAGCCCCTCCAGTAAAGGAATCCTGCCCGGTCGCACCTTGCCAGTGCCATTTGCTCTGTGTCCTGTCCGCTGGCAGCCAGGGCATTCTGCAGGTTGTTGGTCTGTACTGCCAGTGACTGGATCGACCCCTGGGTCTCCTGCAACACACACACAAGATTGGTACGGCGGATCGACCCCTGGGTCTCCTGCAACACACACACCAAGATTTGGTACGGGCGATCGACCCCTGGGGTCTCGACTGTAAAACACACACAAAAGATTGTTACGGCGGATCGACTCCCTGGGTCTCTGCAACCACAACAATAATTGTACGTGTCGACCCCTGGGTTCCTGTAACACACACACAAGATTTGGTACGGCGGATCGACCCGCTGGGTTCCTGTAACACCACCACAAGATTGGTACGCGGATGCGACCCTGGGTCTCTGTAACACACACAAGATTGGTACGTGGTCGACCCCGCTGGGTCTCCTTTAACACACACACAAGGATTGGTACGGCGGATCGACCCTGGGTCTCCTGTAAACACGGCACAGCCAAGATGGTACGGCGGATCGACCCCCTGGGTTCCTGTACACACAACACAAAGATTGGTACCCGGCGGATCGACCCCTGGGTCTCGTAACAGACACCACAAGATTGTACGGCGGATCGGACCCCTGGTCTCCTTGTAACACACAAGAGATTGTTACGCGATCGAACCCCTGGGTCTCCGTGTAACACACACACAAGATTTGGTACGGCGGATCGACCCCTGGTCTCTGTAACACACACAAGATTGTACGGCGATCGACCCCTGGGTCTCCTGCAACAACACACAAGATTGGTACGGCGGATTCGACCCCTGGGTCTCCTGTAACAACACAAGATTGGTCGGCAGAATCGACCCCTGCGTCTCCTGTTAAACACACACAAAGATTGGTACGCGGATCGACCCCTGGGTCTCCTGCCAAACACACACACACAAGATTGGTACGGGGCGGATCGACCCCTGGGTCTCTGTAACACACACAAAATTGGTACGGCGGATCGACCCCTGGGTCTCCTGTAACACACACACAAGATTGGTACGGCGGATCGACCCCTGGGTCTCCTGTAACACACACAAGATTGGTACGGTGGATCGACCCCTGGGTCTCCTGTAACACACACACAAGATTGGTACGGCGGATCGACCCCTGGGTCTCCTGTAACACACACACAAGATTGTACCGGTGATCGACCCCTGGGTTCTCCCTGTAACTACCAACACAAAATTGTACGGCGGATTCGAGCCCTGGGTCTCCTGCAACACACACACAGATTGGTACGGCGGATCGACCCCTGGGTCTCTGAACACACCACCAAGATTGGTACGCGGATCCGACCCCTGGGTCTCCTGTAAACACAACAAGATTGGTACGCGGATCGACCCTGGTCTCCTGTAACACACAAGAGATTGGGTACGGCGGATCGACCCTTGGGTCTCCTGTAACACACACAAGATTGGTACGGCGGATCGACCCCTGGGTCTCCTGTAACACACAAGAGATTGGTACGGCGGATCGACCCCTGGGTCTCCTGTAACACACACCAAGATTGGACGGCGGATCGGACCCCTGGGTTCCTGTAGCACACACACAAGATTTGGTTACGGCGGATCGACCCTGGGTCTCCTGCAACACACACACCACAAGATTGGTACGGTCGGATGCAGACCCGGCGTGGGGTATCCTGAACAACACACAGCAAAGAGGTATGGTACGGCGGATGCTACCCATAGAGGTCTCCTGTAACACACAAGATTGGGTACGCGGATTCTACCCCTGGGGTCTCTGTAACACACCAAGAGAATTGGTACGGGCAGGAGGACCCTGGGTCCCTGTAACAGGCGACCACACAAATTGGAGATACGGGCGGATCGACCCCTGGGTCTTCCTTAAGCACACAAGATTGGTTACGGCAGAAGTTACAGGAAGTTAGCCAGGACTGAATTGACCTGGGGTTCCTGGACACCACACGAAAGATTCGGTACGGCCGGATGACCCACACATGGGAGATCCTCGTAGACACCACCACCAGAGATTCGGTACGGGCAAACGTTAAAGAAGTTGGTGACTGGACATGCGAACCCTGGAGGTTCTCCTGGAAACACACACAAGATTGGTACGGCGGATGACCCCTATGGGTCTCCTGTAACACACACAAGATTGGCCCGACAAGAGTTACAAATTGTAAAACAAATTCAGGTGACGTTTAAGCGGGAATACTTCGTATTGATAATCGTTCTTCTCATTATTATTCAAGGGGTCCATATTTATGCTGGTCCCACTTCCTATCGGTGCTCATGGTCATGCCTCATCTCACATGCAATTACGCTTGATGCATTTGCATGTTTTTACCTTTGAAGCGATATTTTCACGCCGACGTCGTAGCATACCGGATTGCAGTATTCTGCACATATTACGAATCACGTTGTGTATAATGTGGCACGTGGGTGCTGGAGTATAATGAGGGTGCTGGTATACTCACTTCCAGGCCCAGCACCCCAGAGTGTGGTGGAGGGGTGAACGGTACCAATGTCACATACCCTGAGTGTGGTGGAGGAGCGTCCGATGCGGTGGTCCACCTCAGCCAGTTTCTGCTGGGTTCCTCTCAGTGCCATCTCCATACGACCGCGGCCGACCCGCTGCTCACTGACGCCGTGAGCGTCCCGCCGCAGACCCACCTGAGGTCAGGTCACAGAGGTCAGACGAGGTCAGACGAGGTCACGCCGCAGACCCACCTGAGGTCAGGTCACAGAGGTCAGACGAGGTCAGACGAGGTCCCGCCGCAGACCGACCTGAGGTCAGGTCACAGAGGTCAGACGAGGTCCCGCCGCAGACCCACCTGAGGTCGCAGGTCACAGAGGTCAGACGAGGTCAGACGAGGTCAGACGAGGTCACGCCGCAGACCCACCTGAGGTCACAGGTCACAGAGGTCAGACGAGGTCACATGCCGCAAACCGACCTGAGGTCAGGTCACAGAGGTCAGACGAGGTCAGACGAGGTCACGCCGCAAGACCGACCTGAGGTCAGTTCACAGAGGTCACAGAGGTCAGACGAGGTCCCGCCGCAGACCGACCTGAGGTCAGGTCACAGAGGTCAGACGAGGTCACGCTGTAGACCGACCTGAGGTCATGGGTCAGGTCATAGAGGTCACCGGTCAGACATGGTCCAACAGTAAACCTAACGTTCCCATTTCGAGTCCGATGACCTTCTTTTTGAGAGCGGCGCTATACCGCTCTCAAAAAGAATATATAATATATATGATATATAATTAATAATATATCTGAGTCATTGGAACGGAAAGTTGTGCTGATTTTCTCACTTGCATAAACCAACCAAGTATTAAAGCAGTGCATGTCTCCAACTTGATGGCTATACCATGGTATCCTGCTGTATTGTATTTGAGTTACCATGGTATCCTGCTGTATCTGCGTGAACTGGTTGATCATGGAGCGGCTGTTGTTCTCCATCGCCGCCAGCCGACGCTCCAACGCGTCCAGACGGCCCGCTGTCGACATAACAATAACCAGTCACATCACAACCAGTCACATCACTTCACATGATCACACCCAGTCACAGCATATGTATACATACATATTCCTCCAGCATCAGTCACAGTACACCCGGCATCCATCAGTTAACTGATGACTGGCTGGACGGAAGTGGAACATTCTAGTTTCCTAACTCGGTACCTAGTGCATCGAGTTGCCGAACAGTTTGGTTTCCATTCAGATCAGGGACACAGCAATCACGCGTTACTATCTACAGCCCCCGATCGGGGCGAGAAGCGTGGGTTGCTGCTTGGGCGAAAGCCCGCGTTCACCGATCGGCGATCTTGGCGGTTTGATTTCACTACTCAAGACAGATGTTTACAGCGATTGTCTTCAGCGTGTCGGTAGAGAAGAGACCAGTGGGTGGGCTGTCACAAAAGATTGATGTGTCGTGCCCGGTGAGCCCAGAGTGGCACTACGCACTGGCACATTGCCCAACACGCGTGACGCAACGTTTATATCGCGTGGATCGAACACTCGTGTTCTGCCTCCCCCGTCTTCTCTTCTCCGTCTCGCTCTGCCCCCTCTCTGGTGTTGATCCCTCTGCCTGATTTCGCCAGCTCGCTCTGTCTAGCTTCCCCCTCTCTAGGTGACCCCTGGGTGGCAGAGGATGAGCTCACTCACCCTGTCCTGGGTCGACCTGACGCGCCATCTGTGGATGGTACGGTGAAGCCCTCGGGCAGAGATGAGCTCATCACACTGTCCTGGGTCGACCTGACGCGCCATCCCTGTGGAGGTACCCGGTGAAGCTCTGGGTGGCAAGAGGAATGGACTCACTCACCCTGTCCTGGGTCCGACCTGACGCGCCATCTGTGGAGGTACGTGAGCCCTTCGGCGGCCAGAGGATGAGCTCACTCACCCTGTCCGGGGTCGACCTGACGCGCCATCTGTGGAGGTACCGGTGAAGCTCTGGGCGGCAGAGGATGAGCTCACTCACCCTGTCCGGGGTCGACCTGACGCGCCATCTGTGGAGGGCACCGTGACAGCTCTGGGTGGCGAGGATGCGCTCACTCACCCTGTCGGGGTCGACCTGAGCGCCATCTGTGGAGTACCGTGAAGCCTCTGGGCGGCAGAGGATGCAGCTCAACTCACCCTGTCGGGTCGACCCTGAGCGCCATCTGTTGGAGGTACCGGTGAAGCTCTGGGTGGCAGAGGATGAGCTCACTCACCCTGTCCGGGGTCGACCTGACGCGCCATCTGTGGAGGCACCGGTGAAGCTCTGGGCGGCAGAGGCGAGGAGTAGGGTGATGCTCCGTACCCTCGGGATGGAGACGGGGGCGCGAACATGCCTCCGCCACCACCCGGAGTCAGCTGGTTACCGCCCTTCTTGATCCTGCCGGCAGGAAGGATATTGTAAATTTATCCATCGTATGTATGTCCGTAGTTTAACCCGCGCACTGCAGGGGGGTTGATTTCCGCCCCCCCCCCTCAGGTTTTTCAGGAGTAGCGGAAAAACGGCGGCGCGCAGCGCCGCCAAATTTTGTACACCTCTTTGGGCATCAATTACCCACACTTTGTAAAAGTTTTGACTTGAGGTCATCTCAGGTCAGGTCACAAGTCCATGTCAAGTGACCTCACCTTCAAAAATGTTTGCGTTCGTGCCAAAGCCACAGTCTTTTTTCGAAAGTTTTGAAACTTGCAGGATTTCATAAGAATATCA
>VOPJ01002204.1:58677-70240 GCA_014673585.1 Semibalanus balanoides
CCCCCCCCCCCCCTGGATCCGCGCCTGGCCCCTGATTGCTGACCACCAAAAATGATGGTCACATTGGTCAGCCCAGTTGCAACCCCAATAAAAACGATGTTCCTGCGCCCCTGCATATGATACACCCTATTATATTTATTACATTGATTTATTTTGTATTTTATTAGGTAGGTATGCATAGGCAATGCATTATTTTATTATATTTATTTTCTTATGCAATATCCATTATGCATATGGGAGGGGTTTCGATGACGATGAGTTTCAATTTGGGAACCTAAAATAATTCAGAAAAAAACACCCTGCACAGACAGATCAACAACAGTCAACATATCGGATCGGCATCAACCACATCCCGCGAACAGCCATCGAGTCTGTTGACAGCAGCGCCAGCCGCCACCCGTTCTAGAGACAGCAGCGACACCTATACCACCGTTGGTAGCGTCATCTATCAAAGCCCAGTGGAAAGGCCGCTAGAATGTCCATTTTTCGCCAGAGGTAGCGAGTAGGCGCCTGGAATTAAAATTACGCGTCCTACCTCTTTTATGCTAGGTGTATACGTCACCGCTCTGGCTACCGCTCTGGCTTATACAGCCGGTATATGCAGCCTTGATACAGCTTGGATACAATACAGCCTTGATCCATCTCAAGGCATGGACTATGGCCGTGTCCCAAAGCTGGTTGCTGGGTCCAGTGGTTGCTGAGATTCTATTTTGCTGCAATGCCAAATATAGTTGTTGCATTTACAAGTCACCATGATGGCCTGAGGTCACCAATTTAAAATATCTTAGAAAAAAAATATGTGTTGAATCGATTGGTGTCTGATGAGAGCAAATCAGTTCTGCAAATTCTTAGATTTCATTTGCTGCAGAAACTGCAGTTTAGTAGTGTTGTCCGCCAGTTACTATCTAAAAAGGCGAACAATGCGCAGCATAGACAAACCTTGCGCGGTGTAATGGCTGGGTTTCATTAATTCATCACCGAAATGTTCAACTTATCACTGACATTTGTACTTTCTCGTTGTTTTCCATGTTAAAGCATCACCATTTTTTACCAAGCTTTTATCATAACCTAACCTTACCTAACCTAACCTCACCTCATCTAACCATATTTAACCTAACCAAACCCTACCATTGGAACCAGCTTAGATATTTCTAAAGAAGTTTATCATCCAAAATCTTCAATATGTTGTGACATTTGGGTGATTTTAAGTCATTTTCGGTGATGAAGTTAGTTATTTCGATGAGGGGATTAATCTATTCCCCTGCGTTATGTGTTATTTGTTTATGTCTGACAACGCTAAATGAACATCGTGGAATTTGTACCCACTGCAAAAGTATTTCACAGTATTTGAACTAAAGTTTGAAGTAAATTGAAATACGTTATTGAAGTAGGCAAAATGAAAACTTTTACTTATGTTGAAGATGTATCGGTGGATCTCACAGAGTACACCCTCATTTTGGTAAGTCTTGCTCATTGCTGATATTTGTGTACTATTTGTATTTCTTTGTTGCCTTTTTATTGTTTTCATCAGCCAATACATTTTGTAATCCGGTGTAAGCTGCAGGACTTCTTTTGAGGGTTTCGCTACTGATAGTGTAGTAGCATTTCAATTTGATGTACCTAGTATCTCTGTTATATGTTTGTTATAATATATAAATATAATTGATAATTAAATTTCATAAAAACTGAAAAAGTGACCATCTGCATCAACCTTTTCTATGGTTTGGTTGGTACGACTCTCTATTCATCAAGCTATTCATCTGTATTTGCAGATTTTCCCCATTTTCATCACTTGTGTAGGTAAGAGTGTTTTGAATTGGGTGGTTTGTTTGATTCAAAGTTCAGTTTGTTAAGCTTCAGATATCATTCATGATCTCCTTGTGATATAACATGTAGAGCTTTGTTCTACTATATTATTTGCTTCCAAGCCTCTTCAACTGTTCACACCTGGCACATCTGTGTCTGCTGTTGTGATTGTATGTATGTCTGGCTCTAACCTCAACCTCTTGTGTTATTTGTGTCTTGAACAGCCGTCGGTGAGTGTGGGTAACGTAGGCCAGCTGGCTGTGGACCTCCTGCTGCACAATCTGCGCTGCCGCCGGGTCGGCGCCTTCAGCCACCCCAGTCTGCACACTGTTGTGGGTAATCTGCCCGACTCTGACGACACTGGTGGCACTCACCTCATGACTGCCATGGAAGGTACGGGGACACCAGGCGGTCTGAGACAGACGATCAGTTTCTTGGAACTGTGTTTGACACATTCACTGCGTTCACTTAGCCATGTAAGGCTACAAACGTACATTTGTATTGGTTTAAAGTGGTATTATGGTGCTTGTTTTATCCCAAGAGATTCTTGATCAATCAACTGAGTCACCCTTAGCAATCTGGTTCATTGGAAGTGAACAAGACTTTCAATCAACAAAGCAAAGTGACAAACTAAAACCTTATCACTAGACTTGCAGGTAGGAAATGCCGCCCTAGCAAAGACAAAAACTCAGCTTTTTTGGTAGGGATTTGTGCATTTATGCTAGAAATTTAAGTCATGAATTATTTGTGTCTACACTCACAAAAGTGTATGTTATGTTCTTTAGGTGAGTTGATTATTTTGTACTGATTGAAGTGTATCCATACGTTTTCAGCTTATGTATGCGATAAAAAGAAACTCCTGATCATCCAGATTCGTGCGCCCATATCGCCAGTAAGTGTTCGCACTAATCACCGCGCTGATTTGGTGCCGGTGTACGTGAACTACGTTGGTTTGGCATCAATTTATATTTTTGTCTGTGTCTAAAGTCTTGTGGATGTGATGATGGGAGTACATCTTTGCTCTTTGATATGATCGTCTACTACCACTCCTTTTTGGTTTGACACTATTTCGCGTCATTGATATCTGATCATGCATTTTGTCTGGCATGGGCCGTGGTTTCTGACACTCAGATAGTAACTTATTTTCAATGTCGGGAGCCTTGTAAGTAAAGCCTATTCGCGTCTCGCCTGGTGTGTGACCCCGCTGTGCCGTGTCCCACAGAAGGGCCGGCTGTCTCTACTGGCCGACCTGGTGCAGTGGGCGGCGGCGCGAGGCCTGTGTCGGGCGCTGCAGCTCTCTAGCTGTCACGCCGCGGCCCGGCCCGACCCGGCCGCCCCGCGGCTCTGTCACGTGACCGCCGCCGGCGCTGACGTCAGCGGGCTGACCGGCCTGGCGCCGCCGCAGCCGGAGATCCCGCGGCCGGAGGGCGACGAACACCGACCACCGCCGTACCTGCCCGGGGCCGGGTTCACCCCCGACCTCTACCGCACCTGGTGAGCAGCCCTGACCTACACCCCGCGCCTGGTGAGGACTGAGGAACCCTGACCTCTACCGCGTCTGGTGAGCAGCCCTGACCTCTACCGCACCTGGTGAGCAGCCCTGACCTACAGGCTACACCCCGCGCCTGGTGAGCAGCCCTGACCTACACCCCGCATCTGGTGAGCATCCCTGACCTCTACCGCACCTGGCGAGTAACCCTAACCTCTACCGCGTCTGGTGAGCATCCCTGGTCTCTACTCCGTCTGGTGAGCATTCCCGTCCTCTTCCGCGTCTGGTGAGTACGTACACGGAGGGTTGTGAGGGATTTTTTTATAATTGTAATCTGAATCTTTTAAATGGGGGGATTTCCGAGGTCAGGCCTGCGCTAAGCATAGCTTATTGCGCAGGTCTGACCCCCTACCGTCCGATTGGCCAATTCCTGGTACTCGGCAGAATTTATAGGCGAAAGATGTACCTGTCCGCCCCGCCCTCTGACGTCACCTTACATCGAGTGCGGCCGCTGCCACCGGCCGCAGGCCATCCCAGTCAGGAGCAAATTGCGAGCGCCGAAGCGACTCGAACCCGGGCTGCCACTACCGGGTGGGATCGAATTCCCAGCACTACCACTACTGAGCTACAGTGGCGGACTAAATAATTTAATTACACGTTTCCTGAGACCTGAATCGTTCCAGCAATATTGATTTAAACGTTTGAAAATAATTGCACCGCTAGTATATTCTATGCACCCATGTAACCGGATGGCTTCTGATTTTGCAGTGAGACGGCTGGGTTTCCTTACACGTGCCTACTGCGCCATACTTACGAAGGCAACAACATCCCGGAGGCAGTGGACATCTGCAACTGTCTGGACTCGTGGCTCGGCCTACTGGATGTGAGTTGTCGCTTGTTAGCGCGATGGTTACTGCCTCTCTGCGATTTAATCCCTTCAAATTCAGGACACCCGTAAAGCACTAAAGCAAAGAAGGCATGCTTTGTCGGTATTTCGAGAACTCTAGTACCAAGACGTGTGTTTGTGCTGCTTAGAAACAATACTTCATGGTAATATGGCCAATGAGTGAAATGACTCGTATTTTGGGCGCGTTCTCGTGTCTTTTGATGCGTTCCTGGCATTAGTAATTTCATTGATTTTGTTATTGGTGAGTCCATGTATGTTTCTGTTTCTCCTTGTACAGTGTCTTGCATCCGGATGTATCAGGATGTGTGTGTCCGTGTCTGACTCTGTATTCCTGGCCACCGTGCAGGAGGAGCAGAGATCGCGTCGGCCCGAGCCTTCCTCAGTACTGGGACGCTGGCGGACACCGCCCACCTGGTCCCACCTGTTCGGCTCGGCCCCGGACGCCAATAGTACTGAGAACGCGGATCGACCGCCGGGTCTCCTGTAACACACACAAGATTGGTACGGCGGATCGACCCCTGGGTCTCCTGTAACACACACAAGATTGGTAAGGCGGATCGACCCCTGGGTCTCCTGTAACACACACAAGATTGGTACGGCAGAAGTTACAGAAGTTAGTGACTGAATTGACCCCTGGGTCTCCTGGAACACACACAAGATTGGTACGGCGGATGACCCCCATGGGTCTTCTGTAACACACACAAGATTGGTACGGCAGAAGTTACAGAAGTTAGTGACTGGATCGACCCCTGGGTCTCCTGGAACACACACAAGATTGGTACGGCGGATGACCCCTATGGGTCTCCTGTAACACACACAAGATTGGCCCGACAAGAGTTACAAATTGTAAAACAAATTCAGGTGACGTTTAAGCGGGAATACTTCGTATTGATAATCGTTCTTCTCATTATTATTCAAGGGGTCCATATTTATGCTGGTCCCACTTCCTATCGGTGCTCATGGTCATGCCTCATCTCACATGCAATTACGCTTGATGCATTTGCATGTTTTTACCTTTGAAGCGATATTTTCACGCCGACGTCGTAGCATACCGGATTGCAGTATTCTGCACATATTACGAATCACGTTGTGTATAATGTGGCACGTGGGTGCTGGAGTATAATGAGGGTGCTGGTATACTCACTTCCAGGCCCAGCACCCCAGAGTGTGGTGGAGGGGTGAACGGTACCAATGTCACATACCCTGAGTGTGGTGGAGGAGCGTCCGATGCGGTGGTCCACCTCAGCCAGTTTCTGCTGGGTTCCTCTCAGTGCCATCTCCATACGACCGCGGCCGACCCGCTGCTCACTGACGCCGTGAGCGTCCCGCCGCAGACCCACCTGAGGTCAGGTCACAGAGGTCAGACGAGGTCAGACGAGGTCACGCCGCAGACCCACCTGAGGTCAGGTCACAGAGGTCAGACGAGGTCAGACGAGGTCCCGCCGCAGACCGACCTGAGGTCAGGTCACAGAGGTCAGACGAGGTCCCGCCGCAGACCCACCTGAGGTCGCAGGTCACAGAGGTCAGACGAGGTCAGACGAGGTCACACCGCAGACCCACCTGAGGTCAGGTCACAGAGGTCAGACGAGGTCACGCCGCAAACCGACCTGAGGTCAGGTCACAGAGGTCAGACGAGGTCAGACGAGGTCACGCCGCAAACCGACCTGAGGTCAGTTCACAGAGGTCACAGAGGTCAGACGAGGTCCCGCCGCAGACCGACCTGAGGTCAGGTCACAGAGGTCAGCAACGAGGGTCCGCCGGCGACCCACTGAGTCGCAGTCACAGGAGGTCGAGACGCAGGGTCACGGCCGCAGACCTACCTGAGGTCAGGTCCAGAGTCAGTACGGTCCCGCACAACCTGACCTGAGGTCCATGTCAGGATGAAGGTCAAGACAGGATTACGTTGCAAGACCGCGACCCTGTAGGTCAGTGGGTCAGGTCATAGAGGTCAGACATGGTCCAAACAGTAACCTAAACGTCCATTTCTCGAGACCGATGACCTTTTTGAGAGCGACGCTATACGTTTATCTGAGTCCATTGGAACGGAGAAGTTGTGACGATTTTCTCACTTCCATAAACCAACCAAGTATTAAAGCAGTGCTATGTCTCCAAATGATGGCTTGAATACCATGGTACCTCGCTGTCTTGGTGATTTGAAGTTTATCCATCGTTCCTGGCTGTATCCTGCGTGAACTGGTTGATCATGGAGGGCGTTTCTCCATTCGGCCCGTCAGTCGACGCTTCCAACTGCGTCCAGGCGCCCCGCTGTCGACATAACAATAACCAGTCACATCCAGAGTGGGCTCGTTACTCTAAAATGTAGTTCTTTAACTTGTTACTTAACTCAGGTTACTCGTAATAGTAAAGTTCCCGTTACTCGTTACTCCGGTTACTTTGTGAAAAATTTAGACGGAAGTTACTTTAGTCCGTTACTCTGCTCCGTTCTTTAAGCTTAACGCTGCACGCCCCACTGCGGGCGGGCAAAATCGACCCTCTCGATTTTCTGTATAACTCAGAACTGTTCCCCCGTATCGACGTAGAATTACATTAATTTCTGCAACAATCAATTTGGACGGTCTTCTCTACACATTTTTAAAAAAATGAAATTGATGTTTTGGGTACTTGGGAGATGACGTTTTATTACGTCATTCATGCACTTTTTTGGTGAAAAAACGATACATGTTTGAAAAATTCGTAAAAATTCTATTTTTACGGAAAAATTGGCAACAAAGCACGTTAAAATACCGAATAATTGACTTTGTGTCAAAACAGCTACATATGGCATAAGGAGCCGGGGGCAGGGGACAACTGCCCTAACATTCTTCGAATTAAACATTACGGTCCTATGGACGGTGCATGGAAAGATATCTGACTTAACAATGCCTTTTGCCCCCACTCAAATGATTCCTACGCCCTGAACCCGGCTATCTCTGATTTTATATTTATTTTTGTTTTTCGTCCCCTAAACATACCCAAAAAACTATTTCTTTGGGGTTTTTTTCTACACTAAAAATGAATTTTTTGGAAGATATAAAAAAATGGAATACATATGAGAGAATTAAGTATGGACGATGCCCAAACCGAATTCCAAAGCAATGTCTTATTTGGGCCGACTTATGGCTCGACTAAATAATAAAATTTAGTGAATAAGACCCACTCTTTTAAGTTATGTTTCTTTGCTTTATTTAGCCTGATATAATACAAATAAGTGTTCACCGCGTTTTTCTGACACAAAACCCGTCTAGAATGATGCGTTTTATGAACATTTAACCCCATTTTCTCAAAAAAATATTTTTAAAGCCCTTGAAATACCACTAGAAATAAACTGAACCTTGAGACTACCTTATACTACGTGTCGGGTTGTGGAAATGGTTATTCTCCACAACCCGACGTTGTTGGACGTCTTCGCGGGTTTCAGTATTTGGCATCCATTTTACATGAGATAGTTTCCCGACGGGGAATTTTCGTACCAGGTCATACCGAGGTCACTGACCCCAGATGATCTAAGATATTCGCTCGGTAAGAGATCGGTTTCAATGCGATATCTTCTATTTTCCTCCATTGTATAAGTGATGTCCGTCTTTCACACCAGCCCATTTCTCAGCAACAAAATTAGGGCAGTAACCGGAGTAAGGCACTTGATTATAAAGTTACCGGAGTTACTTAGTCCCGTTAACGTTTTTAAAAGTAAGAGATGTTACTCCGTCTTTGAAAAAATAGTAGTTCCGTTAGTAACGGAGTTAACGGAGAAGTACCCCACACAGCCTGTCACTATCCCACTCACCTCATACGACCCATCACATCACGAACCAGTCACATCACAACCAGTCACATCACTTCACATGATCACACCCAGTCACAGCATATGTATACATACATATTCCTCCAGCATCAGTCACAGTACACCCGGCATCCATCAGTTAACTGATGACTGGCTGGACGGAAGTGGAACATTCTAGTTTCCTAACTCGGTACCTAGTGCATCGAGTTGCCGAACAGTTTGGTTTCCATTCAGATCAGGGACACAGCAATCACGCGTTACTATCTACAGCCCCCGATCGGGGCGAGAAGCGTGGGTTGCTGCTTGGGCGAAAGCCCGCGTTCACCGATCGGCGATCTTGGCGGTTTGATTTCACTACTCAAGACAGATGTTTACAGCGATTGTCTTCAGCGTGTCGGTAGAGAAGAGACCAGTGGGTGGGCTGTCACAAAAGATTGATGTGTCGTGCCCGGTGAGCCCAGAGTGGCACTACGCACTGGCACATTGCCCAACACGCGTGACGCAACGTTTATATCGCGTGGATCGAACACTCGTGTTCTGCCTCCCCCGTCTTCTCTTCTCCGTCTCGCTCTGCCCCCTCTCTGGTGTTGATCCCTCTGCCTGATTTCGCCAGCTCGCTCTGTCTAGCTTCCCCCTCTCTAGGTGACCCCTGGGTGGCAGAGGATGAGCTCACTCACCCTGTCCTGGGTCGACCTGACGCGCCATCTGTGGAGGTACCTTGTGAAGCCCTTCGCAGCGCAGAGATGAGCCTCCTCATCCTGTCTCTGGTGTCGACCTGACGCGCCAATCTGGTGAGGTACCGGGTGAAAGCTCTGGGTGACAACGAAGATGACTCACTCACACCTGTCCGGTCGACTCCTGCAACGCGCCCATCGTGTGGAGGTAGCGGTGAAGCCCTCGGCGGCAGGGGATTGACTCTCCACTCACCTGTCCGGGTCGAACCTACGCCCAGTTGTAGGTTACCGGGTGAAGGCTCTGGGCGCACACGAATAGAGGCTCACATCACCCTTCCTGGGTCGAACCTGCCATGCGCCATCTGTGGAGGCCACCGGTGAAGCTCTGGGTGGCAGAGGATGAAGCTCACTCACACTGTGCCCGGAGGTCGACCTGACGGCGCCATCTGTGGAGCGTACAGTGGAAGCTCTGGGTGGCAGAGGATGAGCCACTCACCCTTTCGGGTCGACCTGGACGCGTAACCCCATCTGTGAAGGCCAACCTAGGTACGCTAAGCTCTGGGTTGGCAGCATGGAGGAGCTCACTCAACGCCTGTCCCGGGTCGAACTGACGCCACATCTGCTGGAGGCCGGTGAAGCTCTCGGGCGGGCCAGAGGCGAGGCAGTAGGGTGATGCTACCCGTACCGTACTCAGGATGACGACGGGGCGGCGAAAAAACAGTCGCCTCCGCCACCACCCGGATCCACGCTGTTACCGCCCTTTGAATCCTGCCGGAGAGGATATTGTAATTTAATTCATCGTATGTATTCCGTAAGTTTAGCGATTCCAGCTCTGATGCTGCCACATCCGGTCAATGATGTGTATTACCTCTAGCTTAGTTGGATACGGATGAACGCAGCGGTCACGCCAATCGATCGACGGGCCGTGGATCGGTGAGGTATTTACATACATGACGCGGCATCGATCCGACGGCATGGCGGGCGGTGCGGACTGAGGCCTGCGGGGTCGATAGACGGTCTGAGGGAGGGACCAGACAGGAGACGAGAGACGAGAGACGAGAGATGAGAGATGAGAGATGAGAGATGAGAGATGAGAGATGAGAGATGAGAGACGAGAGACGAGAGAAGAGAGGCGAGAGATTAGAGACGATAGACGACAGACGGGAGACGGGAGACGGGAGACGGGAGACGGGAGACGGGAGACGGGAGACGGGAGACGAGAGACGAGAGAGAGAGAGACGAGAGACGAGAGACGAGAGACGAGAGATGAGAGATGAGAGACAGGAGACGGGGGATTGGAGACTAGAGACGAAAGACGTGAAACGGGAGGTAGGAGACAAGAGGCGAAGCCGGGAGACGGGGACTGGACACGGTCGACGGGAGATGGACCCGTTAGCTCGGAAGGATGAGCTTTTGCAGATTTGCACACAATGTACACATTACACACCTGTAAGGTAGGTATGTAAATCTGTAACAGCTTGGCACGCATTGGCAAATAAGCATAAATTGGCACAGGCCGAAAATGTTACAGATTGTCATCGCCTTGTTTAACATTGGTCATTTAAAACAAACTGTATTCATTTTATGGCGAACCACAGTTTTTAGTAGGTATTGCTTATGTCCAGAAAATGAATGGCATAAAATGTTTAATAAATTATATTAAATTTTGGAGTTATAGATGAGTATAACTTAGGCATAAAGGTATGAGTAGAGAGGCATATTTCTGCTCTGGTTAAATGCTCAGACTTGAGCAAAAAACAAGATAATTAAAACAATGACTAATTCCATTTGCAAATGATTTACCGGTTCATTTTCAATCAGAAACATGTCAATCAGAAACTCCTAGTTCCAGTTCACTTTTAACCTCAAAGCTGCACTTCTAACATCCCACCGGTTCCGGCTCGCACCACTCGGTCCGAAAGCTGCACCTCTAAATTCTTTCGGCTCCGTTACCGGCGGTAAACCAAACTGGTCTGTTGCCATGCTGAGGCTGAGCTGGCGTACCGGAGACCTGACCGTAACTGGACTTGGTCGCCAGACGAGGGTCGGCTGTGCCAGAATGTCTGGAATGAATTGGGCTGTGTTCTGACCGTCACATTCCCTGCGGGAATCCCTGGAATCGCCGGCGGGCATTTTACTCTACTGCAGTTCAACTATGTACTCATGCATTGGTATTCCTGTTAACTACTTGCTACCGGAATTGGTAGAAAGCTCTTTTCTACCGATTCCCCGGATTCCCGCCGGGAATGTGACGGTCAGAACACAGCCTCGGTCGCCAGGCGACGGTCGGCTTGTGAGAATGTCTGGAAGATGGTCGTGTCAGCCTTGTCCTTCGTCGATTGTCCATTCTTCCGGAGACGCATGTAGGTATTAAATATATCAGCCATGTGTTGTGACTGCAGCATTTAAATGCAAGGACGGGTCCAAAACGGGAAAAAGTTGGTTTGGAGGATCACAGTTTGTTAGAAGGGTTCGGAGGGCTCAAACTACGCTCCCGTAGTTTGAGTGCACCATTGGAAAGCTGAGCTCACGCATAATCCGACGATGTAAGTTTGGCAAAACTGTTATATATATATATATATATATTTAGGGTGTGTCGTCCATCCCAAAATTATATTGGAATATGAAATAAAGTGGCGCTAATGATTATGAAAATGAAATCTGAAGATCTTTTCCCGCTAAGATCAATAGTTGGTGAGCGCGAGTCGATCTACTAAGAGACTATTTTCTCAACCTGTCGATGGTGGCGCCACCTACATCGCCTATAGTTCCGATGCATGTTATGATTGTTATATGATTCTAAAGCTTCTGTAACCGATCATAAAAACCTGTTTTAGGGTGGACTGAAGCTTAAGATTGAAACTAACCTTAAAATGCAAACAAAATGTATATTCACTATATTTCCC